>JABXWE010006407.1:0-16516 GCA_014611495.1 Limonius californicus | reverse complement strand
ATTTTTACCGATCTCCGTTTTTTTTTGCGTGCGCTAAATGCCGATAATAAATATATCGTTGTTATGAAAATGTTAAATCTCCGTTTTTTTTGCGTGCGCTAAATGCCGATAATAAGTATATCGTTGCTATGGAAATGTTAATCATGTTTGGTACTATTACGATGTATTATGATTACTTTGAAAATAAAATGTTCTAAATTTACTTTTTATCCTTTTTTGCGTTGTTTTTAGATAAGTATAATAAAAAGTATCGTTCATTACACGTCCGGAAATGGATTTTTCCGTGCTTGCATGACTTCCCGTGTTCGGCTTCGCCTCACACGAGAATTATTCACGCGCGCACGGAAAAGTCCTTATTTCCAGACTCCTAATGAAATATACTATTCATACACTCCAGGATACTACCGCGTACATTAGAGTTAATCGATCTTCCTTGCATATATGGTATCACTAGTTCCTTCACTAAATCTTTCAAAAATATTCTGCATTTGTGAGTCACACCTACATTGTAGTTTGGGTGTTCCTTGGTAAAAACTATAAATGCATTTAATGCGGCAACATCAACGATGTTGAAGAAAAATGTAATAGGCTATCGTTTAGTTTGCCTCTTGCATGTGTATGTCGATATCATTTGATCCATAACGTCGACGCCGCCCTTCGTTTTATTATAAAGTGTGATAATTTCGGGCTTCCTTTTAGCGCCATCGGTGTTTACAGCTGCGTCGTGATGCATGGTGCTTAACAAAATTTGTTCTTTTTACGTGCTTGACTTACCATGGTCACATTATTTCTAAAGCAAAATAATGAAGAGCGAACCATACTTTTTTTCAATGGTTTCATCTCCTTTGGACTATCACCCTCATTCTGACGCAGCGTAACAACAGTAATATTTTTTTCCAAAAGTAAATTGCTAATGAAACACTAGTAAAAAAATTGTCTACCGTGAGATTTAGACCGGAATTACGAATGCCACACACAAGAGTTTGTACTATTTCAAGTCCCAGATTTTTATGTGGAGATTCTCCAGGTTGGCGGCCAACATAAACTAAACCATCAAGAGCATAACCAGATTTAGATTCGCACATCCAAAATATTTTCAATCCTTATTTCGCCGGTTTACTTGGCATGTATTGAATTAATCTGCATCTACCTCTATAGGCAAGAAGTTCTTCATCTACAGTTACGTTAGCATCCGATATGATGCAGGTTTTGCATTGTTGAATGAACAGATCCCAAATGTAAGATACCAATGCTAATTTATCGGTTTTTAAACGCGTGACCCGAGTTCTCTTATCGTCAAATCTGATAAATCTTTGTATTTCTTCAAAGCGAAATATAGACATTGTGGCTCGATATGTAGGATTAGCAAATTCACCAGAAAATAGTTCTGTTGCGGGAATATCCCAGCTTCTGTCAACTCCAGCATAAATAAGTAATCCACACAATGCATGAAGTTCATCAACTGTTATATCTTACCACTGTTTTCCTTTCCCTTTGTAAATAAATCTTCCTTATAAATTGGTACAATTCACAATTTCTGGCATAATAACTTCAGTTACAAATAACTGAAGAGCTTCTTTTGGTGTGGCAGCCATATATTTTTTTACCAATCCTGATGCACGCCGAATAATATTATGTGGCTGAATTTTGTTTTTTACTAGAGATTCCAAGCTCCAATCTATGCCACTTGGAGCAATATAACAACGTGTTGATGCTGAGGTCGGATTAGAATTATCATTATCGTTGGTCGGATTTGAATTATCATTATCGTTATCTACTGTATTGTCGTCATCATCGTCATTACTGGATCCAGAATACTCGTGAGAATTCAATTCGAAATCGTTGTCTTCTCTGTCATCATCTTCTACGTCTGAAATATCACTTTCTCCAGAAGGCATACTATCACACTCATCTACCCATTGCAGCAGTGTTTCTTCATACCCCGGCTCATCAACTCTTACACATTTCTTTGATGTCATTATAGTAGGTACATGTAATACAAGTTCACTCACTGAAACTTTGATTTCAACTGAATGACAATAGACTTTATACATTCTGTAATAATGCAGGTTTGAACAGGAATAACCATGCAGATTGCCGTGTATCACTTGCCTGATAAGTTATAAAAATTTCAAGCTCACTATAACAAGTTGAGACTTGTTGTATACGAAAGATTAGTCGATGGGCTTGGGAGGCCCGGTTTATGTAAATGCAGGTAAGTAATGAAAAAAAAACGTTTATTCTAAAATTCTAAAAAAATTGAAAAGCTTTTGAATCAAAAGAGACTTAAATAAAACCGTGTCTAGAGCATACCTAAACGCTCAATTCGATTGAAAGTATTTTAAGCAAACTATAAATAACCAAATATCTCTCCGAGCCTGAGAGGCTCGGTTTATGCATTTTATGGTTAATTTCAATTGACTGTCAGAGTTTAAACTATTTTGTTTAAGGGGCTACTAAAGTAACTCAAATAGGAAAAAATTAGCGTTTTCTATTTGCCACAGTAGCTAGTCAACACACGACCTTTCAACTTACGGTTTTTTAATTAGTAGACACTGAGGTGGAAAACTATTAAAAAAATCTTATGAACTTGTGATAAAAATTTGCCAAAAGTAGCACAAAAATACGGTAAAATCGATTTACTTTTACGACATATGTGAAATTAATTTAGCAAAATTTGTTGACCTTATTACAAACTGCCATCATTTAATAATGTTGCGTAAGGTAACGGTAACTATACTTGGTGGCAGCGGAAAGTCTATGATTTATGCGAAAGAAGACGAGTTTTAATTATATTGAAAGAAAATCGGTCGTCTAAATTCCAAAGCAAAGAGTCATGCAGTCATTAGCGGTAGCCATCTTAGCGTCAGTTTTACCTATGCCCGGGAAATTTGATTTCTCCAGGAAACGTTTCGAACGTTACAAGACAGTATCGGGGTTCTCTGGGAAGAGTGAGGAAGAGAATATAGATTTATTATTCTTCTTCTTCTTCATTAGCCCATTGCTGTCCATCCTTGAACATAGACCTCTCCCATCTGACGCCATTGGTCCCTGTTCTGGGCACTTCTCATCCAGCATAAACCCGCCATCTTCTTCAGGTCGTCCGTCCATCGCATCTGTGGTCTTCTGCGTGTTCTTTTTCCTATCCGAGGGCTCCATTGTTGTAGTAAGGTATTCCATCGTCCATCTTGCTGTTTAGCAACGTGACCAGTGTAGCTCCACTTCAACTGTGCTGTATGTTCTGCTACGCGTGTTACCTTCGTTCTTTCTCTTACCCAGATGTTTGATTTCTTGTTTTTTAGTTTTACACCCAACATATTTCTTTCTATCGTGCTTTGAATTTTAACGATTTTGTCCATACTATTTTTTGTAAGTGTCCATATCTATGAGCCATATATAGTAACTGGTTAAAAACTTTTGGTTTTTAAGTAAGTATTGAGGAATATCTTTGTTTTTCGATATGTATTTTAATTTTCCATATGCCGCCCATCTCAGACGGGTTCTTTTTATAATTTCTGCTTGTTGATGTTCTTTATTAACTTTCATTTGTTGTCCCATATATACATATTCATTTACTTTATCCAACGTTTGTCCTTTAACTGTTATATTTCTCTCGTCCTATGTGTTGGTCATGATTTTTGTTTCATCAATATTCAGTTTTAGGTCGATGTTTTCAGAAGCTTCTGCTAATTCTACTAGCATTGTTTGTAATATTCTTCATATTTGTTTGAGATCAGGATAATATCATCAACGAATCTTAGCTGGATAGATTTGTTATTATATGTAATAAGTGAGGAACCGGAGGAAATACTGTTGCAGTTTCCATTCAGGCCAGAGAAATACAAAGACATATATAATAGTACAGTGCCTAGGTGACGACATCCTGGAACTCATCAAAACAAAAACATCAGATAAAGAAATCTTAGGAGCTCTAAGCAACACCTACACTAAAAAGGGCATATCAAGTAAGGTTATCTGGCAATAGAAACTAAGAGGGCTGACATATTCAGATGATATACCCCTTAATAATTTTCTGACAGAGTTTGAATAAACGGTATGTGAGCTGAAAGCGGCGGGTGGAAAAATAGACAACGGAGAGGTCATTTCGCAGTTGTTATCATCAATGCCCAAGTCATATCAACCGGTTGTCACTGCCACAGACGTAATGTTTTGTCAAGATGAAACGAAAGTGACGATAGAATTTCAGAAAAACAAGTTATTGTTCGAAGAATCAAAAACATAATGAAAACAGGGCGAAACAAACAATGAACACGCAGCGTTTGTGGGCTACAAGAAGACCGACAGAAGAAAGGAAGTAGCGCTGGAAATTCATATGAAAAACCGTTTCCGTTTGTGTCACAATTGTGGCATTGTTGGTCATAGAAGGTATCATTGTCCAAAATTAAAGAAACAGAGCTACGGAAAGGTCCATGCAACCGAACAAAGTGAAAATAACTGTTCTGAAATAACATCTTTGACAACAGCAGTCACAGAATCCACATCCGAGGCTCTAGTAAATCAAAGTTAGCGCCAGAGAAGTTAAATTCATAATAGATTGTGGTGCTACAAATCATTTAGTAAATGAGACTACTGGAAAGTATTTGGTGAATGAGCAGAAAGTATCACACACGATGAAAATAGCGAAACAAGATGAAACAATACAAGCTACAAATTACAATACAAGGAAATCTTCACTTGAAAACAATGACAAAAAGATTGTGATAGAGAGTGTTTGGGTATGAAATAAATGTATCATAATTAGCTGTCTGTGAGGAAATGTGAAGAAAATTGTTATCAAGTACTGTTTAAAGACAAACAGGCGCATATTATGAATAACGGGGCTATACTTTTAACAGGTCAACTTTGTGGAAATCTCTATGTGGTTACACTGAAACTATTTGAATCTGAGCGGACAAACCTAACCTCAAATGAAATGATACTCTAACACAGACTTATGAGACATTTCTGTAAGTAACCTGTACCTAGTATTTGTGAGGTTTGTGTTCAAGATAAGTAGACGAGGTAACCTTTTAAAGCTATACCGTAGGAAATAAAACCGAAATGTATTCTGGAAGTAGTATCGACAGACGTTTCTGGACCAATAAATCCACCAAAATATGATAGAGAATGGTACTATTTAAGTTTTATTGACCACTTATCGTATTTTGCCTCTTGTTACTTGATAAGAAAAGTGAGGTTATAGACAAGTCTAAAGAGTACGTAGCACATGTACAAGTGAAGTTTGATAAAGAAATTGAGCGATTAAGATGTGAATATGGCGGTGATCATCAGCTGATTTTAAAAGTTTTTTCAGCAAAAATGGGACAAAAATACAATACACTATTGCACGCAACCCTGAGCAAAACGGAATCGCTGAGCGTTATAATAGAACCATTTTAGAGAAGGCCAGAGGGTTAATTTTTGATGGAAAACTAGGAAAGGATATGAGGGACGAAGTCGTCAGGACAGCATTATATTTGACAAACCTAACTGTAACTCGCTCTGTACTAGAAAAGAAGAGTCCAGCTGAAATTTGGTACGGTGGAAAACCAAACTTTAGTAAAATCAAACTGTTTCGAGCGACAGCGCGTAATTTGATTCGAAAAGAAGATTGTACGTCTAAACTTGACTCGCATAGTAAAGAAACTAATAATGGTTGGATACGCTGATAATGGCTATCGGCTGTGGGAACATTAAAACAAAAAATATATTATTGGAAGAAATGTAGTCTGTGACGGAAATAATAGAAAATTAGTGTCCGTGGAATTAAGAAGTGATCAGGAAAACAAGATCAAGAATGACAGAAAAAGAGCTTACAGAAAATGAAAAAACTTCAGAACCAGAAGAATCGAGTAAAATAGAGGGAGATATAAGACGAAGTAACCGATCAAGACGGTTACCAAAACATTTAGAAGACTATGAGTTAGATCTTGAAGCAAATGTGATGACAGCATTATCCACTGGATGTCTGATTTCTGATGTGCTAGAATTGTTCGAGGAAGCTATAAGAGATAGTAGTTGGAAAGAAGTCGTAGACCAGGAATTAAACTCGCTAGATGACGACTGTACGTGGGGATTATTGCCAGCACCAAAAGAGCAGGAAATAACAGATTCGAAATGTTTTTTAACTTAAAAGTGATTAATGGCGTAAGTGTAAAAAATGCGAACCTTGTGGCACGTGGTTTTAAGCAACCTACTGTTATGGGCCAAACGAGGTTTTTCGTCGGACTGCAGCAGGAAAGATGGAAATGCCTTCGGCTTAGCTCAGAGGAGTAGGGGTGGCTCACGAGAAACGCTTAACAAAGGAAATCTAACGTAGTAGTATACAGAGTAAGTCGAAATTAATGGGCGCCACCCTCCATGTTACAGCTGAATGTAGGTTCTCGCAGGAGGGCCGAGAAACCAGCAGCTTACGGGAGATCTAACTCACCTTTATTGTGCCTCCGCTTTTATATAATGCTTAGAAAGTGCATGCACAATTCAATACACAGAAATAAAAGATATGATGAATTTTAAGACAAATATACTCGTAACTCTATTGCTTGAAATTGGTAACACACATAGTACAAAAAATAAAATCAAAACGATAATACCTGTAGTTGCACAAATGGGAAGTTGGGACGTCCAAACCAATGAGCTCGCCGCCACTGGCTTACGATATTTACTTTACTAAACACACAGATCTACGCAGCCAGTGACGTTCGAGTTTACAAAAATTAATTAAGAAAAAGCAGCACTTTAAACCAATAAAATGAATCTCGGAACAAGGTTTCACAGCAGCACAAATAACAATGTTTACCTTAGTTTTATTCAGGTAGGGAGTAGAGAGAGAGGCACCATTTGGGGTGTTCCTAGGTTCCTGAGAAACAGACAAAAATTGCAAGCACGCACCTGAAGGCTGGATCACGACTTTCTTCGGGAAACGGGAAATTTCGAGTGTTCTTGCAGTCCGGAACAAAATATCCGTAGTACGGGATTTTAACGTAGTGGAGGGAGTCACGGGGTTAATGACTGTAATCCGACACAGGTCAAGAAAACAATTTCATTAAATTGTTTTTGCTAAAGCGCAATACTCTGCTAATCTTTAATCCGACTCAATGTCGAGAATATTCTATCCCAGGCAAGAAAAGCGGTACGGTAACTTAAGTTAGTAGAAGCGCTGCCAAAAAAATCCGGCTCAAAACCACGTGCGTTCACCCTCAGAAGCTTGGGCTCACTAACTTTCCCCCTATCTGCAAAATCTCTCACCAAACGCAATTATTCTAGAACAAAACCTTCCACGTTGAACTCCCGGGGAAGCGTAGGAATTTCAGGGCCATTTAGCAAACAAAAAATTCTAAGAACTGTTTTCGATCGGCATATAGACTAAACAAACTCGTTCGCGTTCGTTTAAGTTCCGAAAAAGTGACCTCCCATAAATTAACCTTTTTATTTCAAGAGTTTGATCTTTATGCTCAGCAGTTAGATGTAAGTTTTGCATTTATATATGGAACTTTGGACAAATCAGTGTACATAAAACAACCTCAAGGATTTGATGAAAACCCAAACTTAAACCAAACTTTAACTTAAACTCATTAAATCGTCGTACGGTCTTAAACAGGCACCTAAGTGTTGAAACACCTTGTTCCACAAAAATCTTACTGTTTTAGGCTTGCAACGTTCTACAAAAGATCCTTGTTTATATTTTAATCATGAATACATATTTACTAATATATGTTGATGATGTAATTTTATTTTCAAAGAGTTAGATAATTTAACATACATTAAGACAGAACTCGCTAAAAAAATTACAATGAAAAAATTTAAACATTCCAAAATAACGTTTTCGGGTTTAGCAATTCATGAGTTGCCAAAAAGAATTAATAAATAAGATTTTGCAGTAGTTTAACATGCTGTATAGTAAATTTTCTGAAATTCTAACGCAGGCAAAATTACAGATAATCAAATTGAACCTTTCAATATTAAATTACCTTATCGTGAGCTTATAGGCAACCTCATGTACGTCATATTGGGATCAAGGCCTGATTTGAGTTATTGCATAAATTGCATTACAGAATCTGTTATTAAATTAAATCAGAATGTAATCTATTGGAAAATAAAGAAGCAAAATATTATAACGCTATCATGTGCAGAATCTGAATATGTTGCCCTCTCGTCATTTACCTATAACTGAAAATTTATTCTTGGGTCAAATGATTTCTGAAATATTATACAAAAATATTTTTCCTATTGTCATCTACGAAGATAATCGGTCTTGTATTAAAATGGCATCAACTTTAGAGTCTAAACATACAAAACATATCGACATAAAGTATCATTTCGTAAGACATTACGTTAATCAAAATAAAATGAAACTATTGTAGATATCAATTGAGCAGCAGGAGGCCGACATATTCAAAAAACCTTTAGCAGGTACTAAATTTAAATGCTTCGTGATCTTTTGAATATAGTTTCACTAGATTAAAATTACTTCATGTTTTTGTGTTTACATGATTTGGGATTAGGTATAGATTATAAGAGTTTTAATGTATTGAAGGGGGGATGTTGTTGTACCTTGTTGTTAGGTAATACCTGAAACTCTTCTATTATGTGTTGCCTATCTGAATAAGGAAAAATATATTAACAGTTTGAACATGAATTACCATGTGGCACTAGCAATTAAAGAGATCATGTTATGGTATTCCAGAAGTAGTCAGATTTGATAATGTTTCTAATCGAATTTGAAAAATTTGCTAGGGAATGTAACTTTCAATTTATAACCAATAGTCCTTACTTGCCCCAATCAAAAAGGAAGAGAGAAGAAAGGAAAAACAAAGAATAAATTATGAGAAACGACATAGGGCTGAGGATGTAAGAGACTTTATTCCAGGTCATCCAGTTTGGGTTACAGATTTGAGAGTGTGTGGAACAGTTGTTGGTCCTACTGAGAAACGTAGATCATATTTAGTTAAAACTAATCAGGGCATTTTCAGACGTAATCGTTGAAATTTAGTTAATTAATTAATGGTCTATATCTATACTATATTCACTATGGAACTGGAACTCAGGACGGTAAACCGGTAAGAGAGAAATGTGTAGAACAAAGTGAAGTGCGTGAAGAAACATCGGTTACTGCACCAGGAAATAACTCGACAGTTGTTCTAAATAATGAAACTGAAAGTGATAAATCTGGAAGCCGACCAACTAGAATTCGTAATAAGTAGTAGTAGTTAAGTAATTGTGTTAATGCAAAAAATGTAGATAGGGCCCTATTTATATTCATTGGTTAAGGTAAGGAAGTGTAAGTGCCTAAATGGGGTAAGTGCATAATTTCGGGTTTACAACAAAATATCACATTTGATATGCTGCCCTCTGTTGAGACAGTCAAGTGAAACATATCTGAGTGCAACTATTAGCCGCGAACGGTTTTATAATACGCTGTCGGTAGTTGTTTAATACGTGTCAGTTGCTGCGCACATTCAGCGACTTGATCATGTAAGAAACCGCACTTGCCCCATGGTGGGTCTACTAAATTTTTGGTTGGAAGTAAATAAGTTGAATTATAATAAAACTGTATTGTGTTGAAAAAAAAACGTCCTTCAGGGACAAGTGCATATTTTTCTTGGGAGTAAGTGCATACCTAACTGAAAGAAACATATCTTTGTAGCGATCCAAGATGGTGCGTAATTACGTTCGAAAAACCCAAAAGGCGAATAATTATGCTTCTGATACATTAAAGCACGCAGTTTCTGAAATCAAAACAGGAATGTTAACAGTACCAAGAGCATCACTGTAGTATAAGATATCTAAACCGACACTGTACGATCATGTGAAAGGAAGAAGAGTAGTAGTAGACATTCGGTAAAAGTAGGTACCTCAATTCCGTGGGAATCAGAGAAAAAGTTAGCAGACTGCATCAAAACTATGGAAAAGTGGGGTTCTGGCTTGTCTAGAGCAAAAATACTGAATATAGTTGCGATTTTATTACGAATAACAAGATAAAGACACCATTTCGCAATAACAATCCGGGAAAGGACTGCTTCTTGAAATTTAAAGAAAAGCGTAATTTATCTCTCAAAAACCCCAAGCAGTAGAATTTTCTCGTAAAAAAATGACAGACCCCTTCGTTGTGTACAAATACTTTGATATTCTTGCAAAAACTTTAGACGAATTAGGTTTTACCAATAATCCTGAACAAATATGGCATTTAGATGAGACAAGTCTAAGCTTACCATAGATCCTTCTCGAACAAAAGTTGTTGGGGAAAGAGGAAAAGCCTGTTCGCGCACTACCGGTGGCCCCGGAAGGGTAACACTATCGTTTTATCAGCTGTTAATGCAGCTGGTGGGAAAGCGCCCCCGTTAATAGTATTTAAGGTTCAATTTATTTGGGACCAGTGGATGGCGGAAGAAACACGTTCTTACCCCAATATGGCATATGCTGCAAGTCCCAGTGGTTGATGGAGAGTGATATTTTCTTGAATTACATAACAAATACCTTCATTCCAACTATAGGAGACGAAAGAACAGTATTATTAGTTTTTGATGGTCACCGTACTCATATGAGCACGAGCGTGCTAGAATTAGCAATTAATACCATACCAGCCATATTCTGTAGCCACTTGATTTGGCCGTGTTTAAATCGCTAAAGATAGATTGGTATACTAGACTAGTAGCCTAGCAACGTTCTAATCAAGGTGTAAAAATGCCAAAACGAATATTCTCCGAATTAATGGGAACCACATGGCAGTCCGTAAAGCCAGAAATAATATTTAATGGTTTTAAGAAAGCTTCTTTGTACTAGGTACATACCATTTAACAAACTATATTGTTACAGCAAAACAATGACGAAAATAAGTTCCAAAGAAGTATCGCTATACCTGAAACAGAAGAAAATGAAGCAGCATCTAATTAACACGTAGTGCCAGCAACTGCCACAAATACACACAACGCAAATGCGAGCACTTCATTCGAAACTCTTTTGCTACAATCCGCGACGAGACAAACTGTTAATACTCCGCCGCCGTTAAAAAAGAAAAGGTTAGCAAAAGGTGCAGAAGTAATTATAAGTTTGAGATATCTATCCGAGAAAAATGATGAAACACCGAAACAAAAAACCATCATCAAACCTAAACGTAAATAGGAAAAGTACGAAAAACAAGAAAAGTACACAATAACTTCCAGTCAAGAGTCTGACGAACACCTAATAGAAATGCGTGATGATTTAGATGAAGGTATTGATTGCTATGAAAACGAAAACGAATCAGAAGAACGCGAAGAAATAGATGTTGGAAAGGGGGTTCCTGTTAAGAATTGCGGCAAAATGACAATAAAACACTTTGTAGGAAATATAATACAATATAATAAAGAGGAAGAAGGGTGGTACACAAAATTTCTAAAATATCGCTGTGGAAAATTTATGTGGCCAGATGTAGAAGACTCTGTTGTATTAAATGAGAACACCCGAAAAGTGTTGCCATGCCCTATACAAGATCGAAGAGGTTTGACATTTTCTGTGAAATTTGATGGCTTCAATGTTAATTAGACTTTAGTTTTGCACAGTACCTTGTTGGCGGCATGGGTCCCAACGTTTGCATTTCGGTTTCTGAGAATTGTTTAATTTACCGAAGGTCTGGCATAATGGCTGTAAATTGTGTCATAGGCGGCAGTAGATTATTTTGGACAGTTGTAGATCCACCCCCCACCACTTGACCTTCAAGCTCAAGGCCAAGGTCATTGTGCAAGGTCAAGGACATTGTTGAAAGTCATTGCGAAGGTCATTGGGCAAGGTCAGGACATTGTTGAAGGTCATTGAGCAAGGTCAAGGTCATTGTGCAAGGTCAAGGACATTGTTGAAAGTCATTGCCAAGGTCATTGAGCAAGACCAAGGTCATTGAGGAAGACCAAGGTCATTGTTGAATGACAAGGAGAAGGACAAGGTCAAGGACGAGGACACAGATCAAAGGCAAGACCATGTTCAAGGTTAAGATCATTTTGTTGCATGGCTAGGACTTTCTTATATCTTTTATTTTTAAAAAATACATAGATGCAAATATAATTATTATTAAGTTAAGCGTATCTTGTGAAATGTGTAGCAATCCACATCCTGAACGTCAAAATCACTAGTAACTTCGAAATATAACCGTTGCAAGTGAATATCTTGTCCGCCCTCGAAGTCGTAATTGATGTTAAAAGTGTCTTCATACCACACACTCAGAATAGTATAATAATATACTTCGGAAGTGAATGTATGTACCATTTCTACACCGTTGCGAATAAATGTTGCATTTCCAGTAATTATTAAAGGATCATGATGAGCTAATATTAACAACTTGCGGATATCGTCAACAACTATCCGTTGAAGTTTTGCAATAGCACACTTAAAGCAATTGTCTGTACTAGCGATATTATCTAATATATACTCCCGAGTCAAAGTGTTGCGCACCATGTTGATAGGTGTATTATCAGCTGCCTAATGTAAAAATATAAATAGGAGCGCCATTTATACCCGCTCTCCCCAAAATATGCAAATGGTGGGAAATATTAAAATATATTGAAGAATGATTCACACATTTATTAATGTAATACAGTATTTGTATCAAATGTTACAAATGGTTATAAACAAGTATTAATAGCAATTTAATAAATTCACGATCTTGAGTACTTGCATCGGGGTTGTTTCCTGCAACATCCACACCGTTGCATTGCGAAGCGTTTTTAGGTATTCCGAGGAGGTCGTAGGATTTCTCGATTGACTGCTTTGTAGTTTGCAAGTTCTTCAAGAGATTTGCAAACTTACAGCTTTGTGAGTATTTTAGGTGCTCAGACAAAGGATCATCTGCAGGCTTCCAGTCCCACATTCGAATGCCGCAAGAGAAACACTGGACATCATCAACACCCTCACCATTTCGATAGAATCCGGCTTTTGCAAGTGATTGAGGAGTTTGAACCCCAGACCAATTCTTGAATGTTCGAAGCCGTTCCGTAAAGGCTTCGAAATGTGGAGCTCGAGCATCGAAGCACATCGCGATAGGAATGTCAAAAACCAACTGAAGGCGAAGGTCAATCGCAAGTCAAATTATACGCACTGTTCAAGGTTAAATGGGTATTGCAAATTATTTGTTATACTTCCCAATGAAACGATATATTGACCAAGCTGCTGTGCACATAACGCATCATTTTGCGTAGTATAGGGGTTAAGACGTTTTCCCGAAACCAATCCTTCAATGGATCGTAGACAACAGCAGGTAGCGTAGTCAAAAATGTTGTTTCGTCTAGGAGACCATGTTTGATATGATGAGAATATTGGATAGTAGCAACGGCGTAGAGTTTTCGAGTTGCGTCCGGAGGAGCTGCTTCAACAAACGTCTTGAAGATGTTGTAGAAAGAGTCTTCGTCATCATCTTCAACTAAAAACTGCTCGGAGTTGCAATTGTAGAAGTTCGACATAATGATGAGATTCGAATACTGGTGTGTGCACCTACCGATTGAATGTATATATTAAAAGTCTCATAACCTTGAAGAAATTTAGCCTTGATAGAATGTCACCTTCACCCATTGAAACAGGAAACGTAGCCTGCGGAATGTAAATGCGCAGAAAGTTGCGTATGTATGTATAGAGTTCTGCGTCGAAGGTCAAGGTCACACGACCTTGAAAAAATGTATATATAGGTAGTTGGAGCTTCAACGTTCAGTGTTGTTTTGGCGATCAGTGTAGTTTGCAAAGGTGTAACAATCATTCAACAGGGGATGGAGAATTTAATGCAATCGATAGAATTTGTAAAAAATCAACCTAAAAAGAAGCTTGCGGAAGTTTCCGTCGGAAGCAGCCCTAGACTAAATCCGTATCCGGTGCTTTTGGATCGCCGAACGTATGCTCTGAATAAATCGAATTCGAAGTTTGTAAGCGTCGGTTTGCGATCGCATGGATCATTTTTTCCGGTTGTAGAACTTCACGGTCTTAAGCACGACTGGGTAATTTTCAACGGGGCTGATTGGCAAGTTCTGTTGGAAAATCAAGGTATAATATGTAATTATTTCGTATCAAAAGACCTTGAGGTGCCTCCAGTGAAGATTGGCGGATGCAGAATAATTTTCAAGAAAATTAACACAAACAAAGTGATAGTTGTGCAGGACGATAATGGTTGCGAAATTTATCTAGGGGCGGAATCCGTTTCGGAATTGTGGGACCTGTTGTCGTTAATCCAACAACATGTAGAACTGCTGTATAGTCTGGAGTTTCGACAATTTTATAGTAGCATCATCAAAGGTATTGCAAACTTGCCTGGCAATTATGAAGACAATATCATCAGTATTCTGAAGAATCTGAACATTAAATCGGAGAATGTGGTGTGCATGCTAGAAATGCTGAAATATTGTGAATCAACTATAAGGTGTGACATAGAAATGGGAGACTTTGTGTGTTAATAACTCGTCGAAGTAAAAAAAATGTGGATGTGTTACGCAGAATCATCGCGTCCGACAGCTGTAGATATAAATTCAGCTGTTTCAAGAGCTCGAAGCACGTTTTCAGATTTGAAATTTATGCAAGCGCACGAAAGGATATATGGTCTAAACCGATATGAAACGGATGAAAAACTTGCAGAATTAGAAAAATGGTATAGTGATGCGATATCGGTGTGTGATAAATTTTTAAATGGACTTATATGTGCTAGTTGCCTTGTGTCTGAACTGGAGTGTAGGCATTTGGAGGAACATACTGCAGAAATAAAAGAATTCATGAATAAAAGTAAGCAAGAAAATGGTTGCAAAGTGTGTGCAGTTTGACATGAGCAAGAACAAAATTCATAACATGGTTGTATGGAGGCATGCATACCAACAGGCTAGAACAGGATCGTGGCAGACCGCTGTATTAGATAGAATTAGATTCGAAAGAAGAATTGCAGAGACTCGTAAAGTTCTTGAGGATTGTTTAAATTTTGAGCATAGGAAACGTATATATATTGAACGCTTTTTATGACAGTATAATTGTTAATTAATTAAGTGAAGCTCATATTTATCTTTAAGCTGTATTTTGTAATAGTATGTATGTATGTAATCAATAAATATTTTTGTCAACCAAATAAACATTTTAATTAAATGAAACAAGTAAATAAAAAAAAGGTTATATTTGCAAAATTAGTGCATTACATAGTGTTGATGTAAATGATACACATTTGATAAAGCGCAGTAACATTGGGATTTCAAGTGGTGCATGCAAGATGGTTTAGATGTAGACAGAGCTGGATGTTCCTCAATCTCAATGATGTGTTTGTTAGTATAAGTTCTTAAGAAGTTTGCCTTTTCGCAACCCTTTACGTACACCACATCGGCATCTCGCACAAGTCGTTGCAGGATTTTCGGAAATAGGTGGCCAGGCACGAATCCGTCATCCCAATTAATGCAATGATGATTATGCATTAACCAGTTCGCTTGCTTCTGTAAATCTTCCGGTAATGTAGAAAATGGGAAAGGCGGTCGGAAGATGTAGTGGGAAATAGTGCTTCCATCGTATGCAGCCAATTCTTTAGGTGAAAATGTATTTTTACCAATCTTGAAGCATTGCACATCTACTATGACAAACATAGGTAACAGTTTGTTTGAAGGTATGAGGCTGTAGGTGTTGGTTCGTTTGCGGCAACGAGTAAACTAAGCAGTTCCAGGGTTACAGTTGCTTAACCGCTTTAGTTAGAGCGTTATAGGTAAACACCTTGTCATGCAAAACTAAGCAATACGCAGTTGTATCGGGCTCAACGTTGTTGGCAGTTTCAAATTCTAATCTAAAGACCACTGCATTTGCCTGTATGTAATCCTTTTGATTTGAGCAATCCACAACGATGAGAGGTGCTCGTTGCTTAAACTCTGCTAGAGAAAGCAGAGGTTCATCATGTTTGTTGTAGTATGCAGATTGGAAGTGTGAATACATTTCGTAGAGAGTTGCACAATGATTATGCGTGAAATCGAGATTCAAATTATCGTAGGGGTATCTTTCGGTGTTTAGATAGATTCTAACATTTTGAATACTGCAATGATCAAATTCGCTCATAATTTTATTTAGTTTTCCGGAACGACCTGTTTGAAAACCCAGGATAACTTGTCGCGGAGTTTGCAATTTCGTACTGGTTGCAATAGCGTGGGAATGACGAGTATTTTCATTTACACCCGAGATAATGTGAAGCGCCCAACTTCTAAACGCTACTTGGGTATCGATATTTTTATCTATATATTTCGTTAAAGATAATTCTTGTGCAAGACCTGCAGTAATATGGGGTACTTTCCAATAAATTTTGTTAATCGTAACTTTGACGTCATCTTGAACTACGCTAAACAAAGCATCAATGTCTGTATTGCTTCGAATTAAGACCAATTCTTGCCTGATATTAAGTATAACCTTCCCGTAATCTTCAGCGAACCCCAACAACATTCGGAGAGGGATGC
The DNA here is from genome assembly GCA_014611495.1 of Limonius californicus. Taxonomy (NCBI): domain Eukaryota; kingdom Metazoa; phylum Arthropoda; class Insecta; order Coleoptera; family Elateridae; genus Limonius; species Limonius californicus. The sequence goes on along the minus strand of JABXWE010006407.1, from coordinate 101 downwards.
AGACATTGAAGTTGCCAGCTGCATCGACTATATCGCTCTTGTCGGTGGGAAGCCATCCAGCATTTTGCAGTTTTTTCACATCATTGGAGGTGTAGGAAACG
>JABXWE010006406.1:0-29047 GCA_014611495.1 Limonius californicus | reverse complement strand
ATTTATTTGCATCTCGCATGAATGAATTTTATTTTTTTATGCGAAAACCGTACGTCAAACGAAAAAAAAATCAAGAGACCAGATTTGCTCACAAAGGAATGAGGATTTCAAAAATAATTTTTACTTTAAGAAAAAGCAGTGTTGTATCACTTTTCTCTTTACAATGATTCAATGCAGATCCCGCACGAACGCCACTGGGAAGAATAAAAAATTATGTTGTACAGCAGAAAATGCCTTTTGATGCATAGAAGATGCGTACTACGTTTCACAAAAATATCTAGGGTCATACCAAAGTTATCATAAAAAAAAGATTTTTTTCTTAAAACTTTAACACCTTGTAGTTCAAAAGTTAAGACCTTTAGGACATATGTTTATATGAAGTTTTTTTCTCAAATGGACCCAAGAATAACCTCCTTAAATATTAGCATGTTATTCAGAAACACCCTGTATTTAATAATATTGAATATTAAGAAACAAAAATGTTTCTGGCAATTAAATAAAAAAATTACAGCTAGAACGCTAAGAGGTCCATGCTGTAACTGGCACGAAAATCTAAGTGATCTGGACACCTTTTTGAAGTGGACCATTGTAACGAAGTTTCCGGCCAGAACGCGTTTTAAATTTATTTAGAAACTTTCCGCGTTATTGTTTCACCGAAAAGGCGCTGGTGGCGCTGGTAGTAGCAAACCGATGTGCGACCCCACTCCCTACCCGGCCCGACACCACGTCAGAACGAGTGAAATCAGCCGGACCAGGGATATAGAAAATGAATTTTTGAGCTAAATTCATTAACTTCTGAGCCGAAACCTGGAGAAGGAAGTCCAGCCTAAAAACCAGACCTGAAACCAGCTTCGGAACCAGCCCAGTCCAGTTCTGAGACCCGTATAAAGCCAGTCCAGTAACTTGAACTTATAAACCAAATCCTGTAATTAAACCCAGTTCACCGCATACCTAGAATTCCATTAAACACTAGATCAGGATGGGGAAACCCGCCCTTTTACAGTTTTAATCCAGGAATTACTTTCCGTTCACCCTTAATCAGGATGGGGAGACCCGCTCTTTGAAAGGGTATCCTATTAATGATTTCCGTTCCACGCTATTTATTGCTAGAATGGGGAAACCCGAGTTGGCATTTAATAGAGTCCTGCATATAATTTTCCCGAACAATTAAAACTTATTTACTCCTGACCTGAGATACACCGCATTGAAAGTCGTTTAAAGAATTTACAACGAATATCGCACCACTAGTTGCTAGAATAGGTTACCCCGATCTTGACAACTAGTGACTGCCATAATAATTCTAAACGACTACACAATACTGGCGAAAAGCACGAAGATTCCACAGCACCACGATTGAGACCGGGAAAAGACCACTGAAACACCGGAAAATTCATGGCACTATTATTACCGTTATAGGCACCCGAACGAGTTATATAAATTACTAGGTCGCCAAAACACGACTACCACGGAAGTGCTGCAATCCAGTACCTGCACTACGCAGTTCCAGTGACCAGACCGTCGACCTTCCAGGACCGGGCCCAGGCAGTTTTAATTTTCAGTTTATTATTGTATATAAATTTCACCATCATTATTTTTAATTTTATTATTGTGAATATACATTTGAATCAAGTATTTTAGTTAAGGTAGCATTGTAAATTATAGGAATAAAAATTGTTAATCCGATCGATAATTCTTATTCTCCAGTGAACCCCGGCTCTGAGTTTATCCGGCACCAGGCCGGAGGATTACACCATATGTAAAGAAAGCTTGAAGACAACTCTCCAACCTGAATCATGCACATTTTATCATATTTAAAACCAGTTTTGTTTATTAAATTTTATTTTTTGATTTAAATCTTATTAATCTTCAAATGATGTTCGTGTAATTATAATTATATACTATTTGAATCACCACTATATCACTGTAAGACCATCAGAATGCTCAGCTTCCATTTTCATTCTGCTGAGCAAAACAAATTTTCTTGTTACCATTATAATAGCCACAAGAAACCCATTCAAAAGATTCTTCTTTTGTATGGCTTTGCATGTGCAGCTGTAGTTTATTTTTATATGCTGTTTTATAGCCACAAATTAAACATTCATGTGGCCTTTCTCCAGTGTGAATTAACATATGTCTTTTTAAGTTTGTACTGCGAGTAGCTTTATAATCACATAATTGACATTCGAAAGGCTTCTTTCCAACGTGAATCAACAAGTGCTTCTTTAAATCACTATTTTGCGCCGCTTTGTAGCCACAGGTTACACATTCAAAAGGTTTTTCACCACTGTGAACCAACATGTGTAATTTCAAATGACCGTCTTGTGAAGTCTTGTAATCGCAAACTTTACACTCAAAAGGCTTAATCCCGGCATGGACTTGCATGTGCATTTTTAGGTGTTCTTTGCGTGCAGTTCTATAATCACAAATTTCACATTTGTAAGGCTTTTCTTCTGCATGCACCAACATGTGCCGTTTCATGTGCTTCTTCCAAGCAACTTTGTAATCGCAATAATTACAGTCGTAGGGCTTCTCCCCAGTATGACTTTGCATATGCAGCCGCATTTGGCTCTTTTTATTGTTTCTATAATCACATTCGGGAATTTAAACAGCTTTTCGCCAGTGTGCAGAGACATGTGTAAAAGTAATTCGTAGGAGTGTGTAGTTTAGTAATTACATAATTCACATTTTGAATACCGAAGTTCCATTTCAATTGGATGAATTGTCATATGTTTAGCAAGACCGGGTTTAGTTGCTGCGCTAAAACCACAAATTTACAAACGTTGAGTTTGCTTTGGCTTGAATTATTTACAGTCATTACAGCTTGTTCCACGATTTCCCCACCATCTTCATCGAATAATTTTGATTTGGACACATTATGTTTCTTTTTCGTTTTAACCAATATGTATGGAATTTCGCATTTGATTGGAAGATCTACAGATTCTATTCTTAAAGTGTCAAGTTTGTCTGTAATTTATTATTAATAAGGTGACTATTTACTTTTGAAACATTATCACTTAAAAGTGTGTGTATCATTCAAGCAATAGCAACTAACCTTGATCATTGTTCAGATTAGTGTGATCCAAAATTTGGCGCTGGGAGGTATTTTGTACAGATTTTAATGTAATACCGCTTCTCGTGCTGATTTCCGCAGGTTCTTCTTTAATTTGAATTTCCATTTAAGGAATTTATTTGCTTCTGATTTCACTCAACCAAAAATCTTTTAGGTTAGCTTATAATTAAGAGCTAACTTCATAGTTAACCATTGAAGGCAAATTTCGAGATTCAGAGGTTCCCAACTACTATCAGATCAGACATTCTACACATTTTCAATAATAGACTTGAATATCTCAATTTATTTAATTACATTATCGTCAATTTTTAAAACGATTAAATTATGTCTAGCAACTTGCTTACTTCTTGTAATAGTTTATACATTTTCCAATAAATAAGTAGTAGGTGAAAGTAATATATTCAATTAATCCTAATTTTTGTTATCGCTGCGCTTAATTAATGGTCTGAATCAAGGGTACAAATCCCAGTATCGGATCGTCGGATTTTTAAAGGCTGTTTTGCCTCACAAGGTAATCTCAAACCAGCCAGGTATTCTGCCTAGTAAATTTTCTGTGTTTATACTTCCCGTGATTTGGAGAACGTTAGGTTTATAGGTTCTCTATTTCTGTGGTACTTTAAAACGCACAGCACAGGCGCAAGAGAGAAGATCGCTAAGTCTCCTCAGAGACAAAGTATTAAAAAAGAAGATACAGTAGATATGTTATGCAAAATTAAGATAGTCACCTAATAAACTAGTGTGCGACCGCTCCGTTTCTGAAATACTGTATAAATTACTATACCTATTATACAGGCATCCCTTAAACACAGGGTTGCATAAATCTTAAGAGGATTATTGATTAGCTACAAACTAATCGGAGTTACTGCAGAAATGGATTAAATTACTACACAAAAAGATTGTTTTTAAATATTATGATGATTTTCAGGTTAAATAAATAATATAATTAAAACATCAAGCAATAATAAAATATGCTAAAAAACCCTTCCTCTCGGATAAGAAGTTAATGGCCAAGCATAATTGGACACGTCAAAAGACCAAATTGCTCAAATAAATAAATAAATAAATAAATAAAAATTATTTGTAGGTTAGAACAACTAACATCAATTCCGTTTCAAATATGAAAATACATTTTAGAATCAATTATTACCCACATGGATACATGTGTAGGGTTTTTGGAGCTTTATGTCAATATTTTTAAATACTTTAAATACTACTTTTTTAATTCTTTTGTCATTGATAGTATGCGCTGTACGAATCAACCTCCAACTTCTGGTGGTATTGATTTTAAGAGTCTTATTTTTTGCTATGAAAGGTATTATGTTCTTGGTTGATCTATTTCGTGTTCCCTAGCTTCCAATAAAGAAGTATTCTGTTGTATATTTCTATGTAAACAAATTTGTTATGAAGAAATTGCGCTCTACATGTAATATGTATAGTATGTTCTAGAAGTGTGTACAATTAATAGCAAAGAGGGAAAAATTAGCACTTTAATATGTTCTCCACAACAAAATATGTTATTTTAATTCTTTCTGTTATATGAACTTTGATTTAGATAATCTAGTAGAAAATTAACTTATTTCGATATTTGTGACAGTCTTTTCGGCCTACTGCTGGGCATCGGCCTCTTCTCTGCCACGAGTTTCTCCTCGACGCTAAGGTAGAAACACGGGAGACCTACAGTTTAACGTCGAATCCTAACTACAGCAATTCCAGAGGTTTTTAGCATTAAGATCCCACCGTTGCAAGCCGGATTGGGATTATTTGGATAGCTTAAAGCTATTTTATGCTTTAAACCTGAAAAAGAAGTAGTTAAAACCAAGTAGGTCATGTTCAATTATTGTTTGTAGTCTCCGTTGATTTTTTTGGGTTGATCTGGTGTCTAGCATTTGAATTCTCTGTTTCGTTTGGCTTGTTCGTAGTCGTAATTGAAGGCATTAGAGGTATTTATCAAAATTTAGTGTGAGTTATTCACCTGGAAAACATGAGATTTGTGTATTATGATCGACAACTGTCAACTAACATATAATTTTCGAGGTAAATATCCTTTCAATTGTATGTTTTTTTCTGAATAATATTTGGATGTAGGTGTGAAGAACATTTTAATATGATTTGGATAATCATTAATTTAAGGTGATTTATGTTTAAAATGAATATGCCTTTTGTTAAAAAAAATAATTGATAGACTGTGTGGTTATCAAAACATTCCTTTTTAAATAAGGAATTTGGCTACAATTTCAGTTTTGATGTAAATAACATTTTAAAAAAGTTATTTAAATATTTAAGTTTTGGTTAATTTGTGTAAATTTCGTTCTGATTTCCCATTGGTTGAGAGCGTCATAGGTTTTTTGTAAACTGTACTTATTTTTGTTTGTATTAAGATGTTACCATGGTTACTTGCTGAAAAAAAATAGAAAAAAAAACAACAGGGACTTGCCATGAAAATTTCAATGTGAACAGACGCTCGTCTGGCGAATCAATTAAAACTGTGATTTTGTGTGTTCGTTATATCCTGTTTGAATAAAAGTATGTAATTAAGTGTTACGGTTCAAATCAGCGCTAGTTTTTACGGATCTGTCTGAAAAATTGATAAGATTCGGTAAAATATCCGAAAATCAAACATTTGGGGCGGAGTATCAAATTAGCGCCAGTAGACTTTAGTTGTTTTTTTTTCGACATGTTTTGTTTGTATCTACATTTGACGTTTTAAACGTCAACAAACTTCAAGGTTAGGAACCATCTACAAGTTGGACAAAAATTTTATACCTATTAATTATTTGGGAGATATTCGTATCATATTCTGGAACTGCAACTGGAATAGCAATCGAATTTAATTTAAAATAAATAAGTAACATCGAAGCAACAACAATTTGAAAAGTGAAACAAGTTTGGGGTTAAAAATTTAAAAAGAAAATCTAAAGTTGCAACGTATTTCTCAGTTTATTGGTATATTTGAACATCCGAAGTAATAAGCAGTAAATACTATTTGGGTTAGTTACTTTGTGAAACGAATTTATGAAATCGAAGACGCTCAGTCCAAAGTTTTTCTGCGAGGAACTTAGAAAAAAGCAAAAAGTGATGGACTTTTGTTTTGAAGTTCAAGATCAACAGGGCGCAGGAGTGCCATCCTCATTTTCTTCTAGTGAATTTTACTAACACCAGAAGAAAGTGCTTTGATAAATTAGATTTTATTATTTATTTCTTGTAACTTCGTCATTTAATTGTTAATGTTGTTTAACGTTTTATAAGAGAAAACTTAGATAATTCGATAACATTTAATTAATTTCTTTGTTGCATCCATATTTTATAAGTTCAGGCTTACTTCTTTGTATAACCTCGCCTTGTTCAGTTAACCAGTGCAAGGTTATACAGCAGTTACCAAAATTTATATTATAAACCCTGAGATAAGAGTTTTTGAAAGTTTATATTTGAAGTGTGCCTTTTGTGTTGTTTCAACAACTTACGTAATAATATTGTAATATTTTTTGCAGATGAAAGGGAGATCATCTTTATTACGGGTACAAATAAACAACATTCTCCCTTTTTTTTCAAATGTAATATGTTTTTGCCGCTTCAATATGGGGCTCATATGTAGATCCCTCAATAAAACATCATATATGTACCAGCAGGTACTATGGATTATTCAGTTACATTTTGGAATGCCTTAACAATGGCAAAATGCCATCTGAAAAGAAATCGTTTAAATTATCTGATGAAAAACGATATGAAATAATTTTTCATCATAAACAAGGCGTTTCCAGTCGTGAAATAGCTATGAAAGTGCAGCGCAATCAATCCATAGTTACTAGAGTGATCAAAAAATACTCTGAGATGGGAAAAATTGAAGATACACTCCGCAGTGGCCGTCGAAAAAAAAACCTTAGTGAGAGACGAGAGTGTATTGCGGAGGACGAGAATGGCAGACAGAAGTCTTAATTTGACAAATTTAATCAAAATATGGCCCAAAGCTACTGGCGTAAGTGTATGCACTTCTACTGTAAGACTGAGACTTCTTAAATCTGGACTTAGGGGTTGCAAAGCCCGGAAGAAACCCCTCCTATCAGAAAACAAAGGCTCCGCCGTTTAAGATGGGGAAACGACCATCGCCATTGGGCCCCAGAATAATCACAGGAGGTATTATTTAGTGATGGATCTACCTTTAACATTAACAATCATGCTGGAAATACATATGTTAGAAGATTTCCCAGAGAAGAATTTTCACGACAGGGTGTTCTGCCAACAATTAAACATCCAACCTCTGCCATGATATGTGGTTGCATGTCTGTTGAAGGTGTTGGTAGACTGCATGATGTATCTGGCATGATGAATTCAACCAAATACATTGATGTCATACAGGAGAAGATGCTGCCTAGTGGAAAAGAGTTATTTCCTGACAAAACCTTAATCTTTCAAGATGATAATGCTCCTTGTCACAGAGCAAAGGTTGTTCAATCTTGGATGTCGACCAATAAACTTACAAGAATAGACTAGCGAGCAAAATCCCCGGACCTAAATCCTATAGAAAATTTATAGCAGAGAATTTCTAAGGTTATTTCAAGAAAAAAGCCTACAAAGAAAGTGGAATTAATCGAATCCCTAATTGATGCCTGGTATCGCTGCATTAAGAAGGAAGAATTACAGAAACTGATGAATTCTATGTAAAAAGGTGTGAATTAGTTATTAAAACAAAGGATGGCCTATTAAGTACTAAAATAGTTTAAAATTAATTAGTGTGTATTGTAATAAACGTTTAGGTGTAGACTATTATTATTACTAGTATTGTGTTTAAGACCTGTATTATATTTGCAATGATGAAACGAAAAATATTTGAAAAAAATGGGTTGAAACTGTAATTTATCTTATTTGTGCAACTGATGCAGAACTATCCAGAACTGTCCAATGAAATATTCCTTAGCGTACTCTTCTGCTTTTTATAGATTGCTCTTTTTAATATTCTTAAATCTTTTTAATTAGGTCTTTAGATATAAGTTCTTTGAGTGCCTAATTAGGTTTAAGGTTTAATTGAATAAACATTCATTTATTATTTTTGGGTGACAGTTGGAATGGATCAATACTTAAGAGATTATAATAATATTCCTTCTGATACAGAAGTGCTTGAAACAATTGCAGTTTACAATAATAATTGTAAATTAAAATAACATTTCAACTTTAAAATATTTCTCTTAAATATAACAAGTTTACTGAAAATTTTAGATCAATTAAAAATATATTTAAATTTAAATCAATTAGTAAATCAATTTGATTGCATGGTTCTTACATAAACATGGAAGATTTAAATGTGGCAAAATTGCAGGGGTATATCATAATATGTAATGTAGGGAATTTTAACAAAAATTATGAAATGATTGTTTATTTAAATAACACACTGAATTACTCACACAAAATGGTAAATATTGGTGAACATTGCGATTTAGAATTATCATCGAAACCCAAGAAAACAATTTTTTAGTTATTGTATTATTCAGGTAACCATCCACATCCTCTGAAAAATTTAAAAGTAGTCTAAAAATTATTTAGAAAATCCTACGGAAAATGCGGATTATTCTTTGTTGGTTGGCGACATTAACATTGATATTCAAGATGACTGTGACGTAGCTATAGATTATTTAAAATATTTTAACTGCTTTAATTTAGGTGTTCCTCAAGGCAGCGTTCCGGGGCCTTTACTGTGCTCATTATTCACCTATGGTCTTCCAATTACCGAACAAACGAATATGGAAGCATTCGCCGATGACACGGCGATCCTTGTCTGCGATGAAGACCCAGCGATAGCATCAACAAGGCTACAAGAACATCTGTATCTAATCTAAATGGTTGAAAAATGGAGGATTAAGGTAAATGAAGATAAATCGGTACACGTCACCCTCACAATGAAGCGGTCGACTAGCCCACCTGTCACCCTTAAGAACAAACCAATCCCCCAAAAAAATGATACGAAGTACCTAGCACTACACTTAGATAGACGCTTGACATGCGAGCTGCACGGACAAGAAACGCAAACAGATGAATTTTCAACTTAAAAACATGTACCGGCTAATTGATAGAAATTCACCACTGACAATAGAAAACAAAATATTACTGTATAAGACCATAATCCGTCCTATCTGGTCGTACGTCTGTGAACTTTGGAGATGTGCAAGCAGATCAGCTATAGAGATAATTCAAAGATTCCAGAAAACCCTGAGAAGCCTATCCGACGCCCCATGGTTTGTGTCGGACCAGACGCTTCATGATACCACGTGTTTGAGAGAATTAAATAAAAAGCTACAAAACACCACCACGCCTTAGAATTCCACCCCAACTGGACTCACCAAACGTAGAACCTCAAGTAAGAAGACTGAAGAGAAAATGGCCAAAAGTCTTACCGGAATAAATAAAGGGCGACGCCACTGACTGTCATTCCTCACGTCAACTGTTACATAGTATTAGCTCATAGAATGTTTATATTTATTCTGATTGCGCATGAAAACATAACAAAAAAAATCTATTGTTTAGTACAATCTCGTTTAACTTATGGTATACTTTGATGGCACAATGCTGCTGAAAATTACTTAATAAAACATTCACAATGCATAAAAAGTTTTATAAAAGCATGCTTCACAAAGAAAATGCATACTCATCCGATGTATTATGTTAAGATGCAAAATCTTAGATATCAAGCAATTACATTTTTTAATCATAACGAAACAATACAAAAAAAAATGTTGCCGAGTATGCTCCCCACGATGAGTCTACCAGAAATAAAACGAAACATTTATTAAAAACGATTTCTTTAGGAAAAAGTATTGGACAAAAATCTTTTAATTACGTTGCTCCAAGATATTTTAATGTCCTTGCTACGGAATTGAAAGAAAATTACACATTCTTTGTTTTTACTGCTACTATTTTTAGGTTTTAAATTTTAGGTAAGATCGATATTCCACGTAGGTACAGGCCTTGCTTTTGTGGACTCGGATATATGGGCGCGGCCACAGGGGCGCGGTCCACTAGGGCGCGAAGCGGCTAAGATAAGAGTCAATCAAAAACTGTATCTTAAAGTGCAAGTTTATTTAAAATACAGTTAAATTACTCTTTTTATTTTGCAAAAGCAATTATATTATAGGGCTATGTACTCAGAATATCAGTTGACCTTCAAATTATCAACACTAAACATTCTTTCTACTGGGTGTACTAGATGTAACTTAATTTTCTTATTCTTCTAGGAAAATTTATTAAGATAAAAGATTTGCAAATCCTACACGCAAATAAAAATCCATTTAAAATAGCTATTTTGTCTAACATACATAACATTTCCCTGTTAGGTAGGGAGCTAATCCCTGCTGCTTTAATGATATTATAATTTATTGCTTAGCATATCAGGTAGTTAAAGTAAGTTTAACATAGATAAATTTCCAACAAATATTGAAAAGATAAAGACGGATTATGTAGGTACAGTGTTAACTAAGAACTACCCAAAAGTAATTAATTTCAAATTGTTTCGATGAAGGGGTGATTCTTCTTAAACTGTTTATTATCCGTTGGTCGTCACTCCACGAATGCATTTGGATCATTTTTGATTGCTCAGATGGTAGTTTGTAATATATCTACTTTTATTATAAAAATAATACTTACTTCATAGACAGATATTATTCCTGCATACATTTCCACTCAAGATAGTTTTGCTTTGCGATTTATTTGTGATCATAGTGATTTTGAGTGATTGCGAAAAATGGAAGTGTTTTCAAGAAATGGGAAAAAAATCCATAGCAACGGGTACTGTTTCGTGTTTGATAAACTTAGTGCCTGTGAAACAAAAGAATTTTAGAAATGTGAACGGAAAAACAGTGGTTGCAAAGGTGGCATTCATACATCGGATGGCGTGATTTTCAGAGAAATCTACAGTCATTCCCACGACAGTAATGCGAAAACAATTAAATAAATTGCAAATCTTACAGAGTAAGATCTTAAGCATTGCTATGCTATTTATGTTCCGTGGCTTATACCGTGAGTTCAAAAAGTAATTACCTACATAAAGGTTGGCCATGGAAAATAAAAGTAATGTCAACAGCAAGCTTTATATACCAATTGACGTTTAGGCACAGCCTTTCTAGCACAAGCGCCAGTACCTAACCGGCACTGCTATGTTAGGTTAAGTTGCATGGTAAATGTAAATAAATTCATTTTTGAAGAAATGAGTTTTATTATTTCAATTTAGACGATAACAATAACAACTAAATTACTACACTACTAAACAAATCAGAACAAGTAGGTAATCATTAAAATTGGAAATTATAATTTTTTATTTTACCTATACAGAAAAATAAACATAAAAAACTAAAGAAGTTGTTCAAAATGACCACCGTTTTCCTGCAGACACAACTTTACTCGTCTTTTCATAATATTAAAAGCATTTATTTATAAGAATTTGAGGAGTTATATTGGCACACTGTTCCGTAATTCTGTTTTACAGTTCCTCGATATTGTTAATAGGGGTCTTGTATACATTATTTTTCAGATAAGGGAATATTAAGTAATCTAAAATAGTGAAGCCTGGTGATCTAGGTAGAAATTCTGGATTTAAACGTAAACTAATTATTCGATCGTCAAAAAATTCACGAAGGTAATTGAGGGTCTCTTGAGCGGTGTGGGCCGTCGCGCCATTCTGTTGGAAGTAGCCTTGCTGGAGCTCATCCTCATGAAGCTGATTCATAAATTCACGTACAATATTCCGGTATCTCTGAGCAGTAACAGTTTCGTGGAAAAATATGGGTCCGATAATACGTCTTCGAGACACAGCAATCGAAACACCAACTTGTAACGGGTGAAGGGGAGATTCGCGAAAAGTATGCGGATTTGCAGCACTCCATAACCTCATATTTTGTGAGTTTATATACCCCGAAAGGGTGAACCAGAACTCGTCAGAAAAAAAACGTTAAATTTAGCAATTCGTTGTTGTTCATTAAATTTAATTGGAACCGCTGACAATACAAAATTCTCCTATTGTGATCTGCTGGCAGCAACTCATATAAAGCAAAAATTTTGTATGGGAACAGCATTAAATCATTTTTTGACAATAGTATTGGAAGTTCCTAATTGTTGAAAATAAAAATGAACTTGTTTTTATATATGTTTTAAAACTGGCACTTCTTGTTACTCTAGTTACTTTTTCTTTCATATGTTTTTGCAGGAGTGTTGAGGTGGTAACTTTGTACCAAAGTATCACTTCTCATTAAAGCTTCGGTGAGTTCAGTTGTTTCTTTGTGTATTGTATCTGTGTCATTTTAACTTCTTAATAAAAGACTTTTCTGTACTTTCAACTGTGTTGTACATTATTCACAACACTAATGTTAATCCAGTCTCTTGCGAAAGTGTACGTAATGATGTAGTGGGTTGCTCGTTCAAACGTTGACGAACATCATCAACTGTATTTTGAGTACGAACTCTTGGCCTTCCAGCTCTATCTCTATGAGTAATGCTCCCTGTATTTCGGAAGACATCAACACATCTTCTAAGTGCGCTGTAAAAATCTCTTTCAAAGACAGCAATGTCTGGAAATTGTTGCCGAAATTCCTCTAAACATGGCACCGCACTGTAAATCCATTCGCCGTTCTCTCGAACACCATTTCGAAAATATGATTCAATCATAAATGTTTCGTGTTCTATGGTAAAAACCATTATAATTGTAACTTAATTGAATTTTCAATATCAACTTATGACAACAACAACAGTGATAACAGTTAATGAATTTTAAGGCTTGCACTAGACATTACTTTTATTATTCCATGGCCAACCCTTTTGTAATTATTTTTTGAACTCACGTTGCTTGCTTGCATCTCTATGCACTTAGCGTTACGTAATAGTCAAATACATAGAGAGTTAGCCATGCTAACCACGGTGTAAGATAGGTAGATGTTAAGTTGGTATGACTAGTTTTTAGAATGTATGTAATGACCTTGAGGGAAGTATGTTAAACTTCCAATAAAGAGTTGTTAAAGTAAACAGTGGTTTATTTATATTAAAAGCTAGGTGCTTAAGTATATAACATGGTGTCAGGTTATAGTTGGTCTAGTTAAAGGACGGGTAAAATAAGCTAGATGCAACTGTAAGTATCAAAGAAGATAAATGTGGTCAGTTAACCTCAAAATACGAGTAGCGGGAAAAATTGGACAGTAATAATCATGAGTGATAACGCAGTTAGAAAACCGCAGGAACTAAGTTTTGATGGTAATGTGTATAAAAACTGGAGAAACTTTAAGCAAAGGTATGAAATATACCTTGAGGCAAGTGATAAAGAAGGAAAAAGTGACAAAACGAAAATCGCAATTTTACTAAATATGGCAGGTGACAAAGCAATTGATATTTATAATCAGTTTACCTACAAAACAAGTGAAGATAAAAACAAGCTAGAAACTGTTATTACCAAGTTTGAAGAGTATTGCAATTCTCGTAGAAACATCGTGTACGAACGTTTCGTGTTCTTTAATACAATACAAAAAGAGGGGCAGTCATTTGACGATTTCCTTACGGAACTACGAACCAATGCAAGACAGTGTGAATTCCAAGGAGAAGAAAGTTTGATTCGTGATCGAATAATTTTTGGGATCCGGGACAAGGCATTGCAGGAAAAACTTCTAGGCGAAGGAGAAATCACCGCTGAAAAAGCAGCCAAAATATGCAGAACAGTGGAAGCAAGTAAACAGCAGCAACAGCTGATGGAAGGAAGGTCAAGTGAAGTTGTCAACGCAGTCAAGCAGTCGAAGCCAGGAGCTGATACCTACGACTGTCGCAGGTGTGGCAAAAAGCATTCGTACAGGCAGTGTCCAGCGTATGGTAAAATCTGCGAGAAATTCTCGAACCAAAAAATAAAAGAAAAACTACTACCACATAAAGTTCCAGATTACCCATTTGAACGGGTATGTACTGATATTCTCGAGTACAACAATGAGCCATATTTGGTACTGGTTGATTATTTTTCGAAATGGTTAGAGCTCAGAAAGCTAAAAAACAAAACCAGTAAAGAAGTTATTCATCATCTGAAGTTAATATTCGCATCACATGGCATTCCGCGAGAATTGGTGTCTGATAATATGCCATTTGGCAGTTATGAGTTTAAACTATTTGCAAAAGAATGGAATTTCGATGTAACAACAAGTAGTCCACTATATCCGAAATCAAATGGACTTGCTGAGAAAGGAGTAGGAATTGCCAAAAAGATCTTGAAGAAAAGTGATGAAAGTAAGGTAGATGCTAATCTTGTGTTATTAAATTATAGAAATCATTCACTTAAAGGTGTAGAATATTCTCCAGCAGAATTGCTTTACAGCAGAAAGCTGAGAACAAAAATACCTGTTCTCAAGAAGTTTTTAGAACCAAAAATCGCAACCAGAGCTAAAGAAATGTTAAGACAAAATCAACAATCGCAGAAGTACTACTACGATCGATCTGCAAGAGAATGCGAGACATTTAAAGAAGGCGATAACATACTAATCAGAGACCCAATACAGAAAATTTGGAGGCCAGGAAGAATATTAAATGAATGTAACACTCCGAGGAGCTACGATGTCATTGATGAAAGGGGCAGGAAGTACAGAAGAAACTCATCATTTCTTAAAGGTTCATTAAATGACATGGTCATAAAGAAAGACTACAATGACCTTACCCATACTCAGGTAGAAGAATCAATGATTCAACCCGTACTACTATCCAACCCAGAACCCCAAAGCTCCATTCCCACAAATCTGACAAATACCGATAATGTTAGAAAGTCGACTAGAATTGTTAAGAAACCAACTTATCTAAAAGACTTTGTAAAGTAAGGGAGGTGTAAGATAGGTAGATGTTAAGTTGGTATGAGTAGTTTTTAGAATGTATGTAATGACCTTGAGGGAAGTATGTTAAACTTCCAATAAAGAGTTGTTAAAGTAAACAGTGGTTTATTTATATTAAAAGCTAGGTGCTTAAGTATATAACACACGGGACAACACATTCGACAAGTCTCCAAGAAATACTTCAGAAGACTTCAGGATTTCCCCAACGTAGATATCCACTCCATGGGAGAAAAAGCAATCCATACACAACTCGAATGAAAGCTACCTCAGGATTTGTGTATTTCAAGAGTAGAGCCTTGTGAAGTGGACAGTGAACGAATGTGCTGTAGACAATATAGAAATAACTCATCAATACCCGTACAGTGCCAGAGGTACTAGTTAACACGACCTCTCTCGCTGATTTAAGTAAATTTAGTTAGATAACTATCGGAGCTAAGAAAAGCAGCAGTGTTGAACTAGCTACAATTTAATTAAAAAAACGTGTTTTTTAATTTGGCATTTTTCCTTAAGTCATTATCTCCACATGAATTTCTTCTGGTATATTTGTCACATTTACGTTAAAAGCTGATGAAAAAATATCTAAATTAGGTTCATTTTATATTTCAATAAACTTGAGAGGGCGGCGGAATGCTTATATTACTACATACTAAAATTACTAAATTTTGCTTGCCTTACAAGGATTAATTTTAATAAGTTTCATAAAACTAGTCCTAAAAATAATTGTTTTAATCCACTTGTTAGCGTCAGCATTTGAAAATGTATCATCCTGTATAATAATTTAAAGTAGTTCACAGGATCACAGCTAACTATTACATAACCTATAATAATGTTTTGTCTAACATATATTCAGAAACCCCAAAGAAAGTATTGCTAAAAGTGTATTGTATGTAGTAACACTAATAAAAAAATTACTTCTCTTCTTATTACATTGTCATTCTCATAAAAGTGAGTATTTTTTATGTATTTACATCATACAATTACAATTTTGTACATCTAATTTTAGTATACAAACACCGGCACATCAACATGGATCCAACAAGCAATACCAAATCAGATGTAACTAGTGCAGCCTCGTTATTAAATACTTACAATCCTACATGTAATGTCTGTCATCAAGCCGACGTTAAGCAAGAACGATCCGAAACTGACTTGGGAACAAATGGTAAATTTGTGTTGTACAGTAAAATTAATGCTAAGTTAAATGATGCAATGAAATGCAGGTCTAAACTGGGTTTCATAAAAAAAAACTACAAGAAGGTTTTTTATTTATATTATTACATTTTGTATCAACTCTGATAGCATAAAAACTTACAATTAACAAATAATATTGGCAGTTTGGTTTTATGCAACAGAGCTGAATTAAATATTATTAATTATTGTTTAATAAATATCAGCATACTTTGTAACTTTATGTAACATTACCTTGTTGTAGCATACTTAGAAAGGTATTATTTGTAGATCATATAAAAATATGTTTCTGTATTTCAGAGAAAGAGAAACAGACTCATACAAGGGATTTAGGATCAGAAAAATTAGATTTACGACACGAAACTAAATGTGATTATGATTTCTCCATCAAGTTGGAATTGTTGCATGAAGAACTAGATATAAAAACTGAAATTCTCGAGAATGATGAAGATTACATAAGAATAGATCCTTTAACAAAATCTCAGCTGAAGTGCAACACCCAGCAAAGTAGTACAACGTATACTCAAGAAAAGTCTTTCAAATCTCTTACAAGTGCACATATTTCTAATGAGAAACAAAAATTGAACAACTATAAGAAAATACATACAGATACTTTTTTACCTTGTACTGTTTGTGATTATACATGCACAACGAAGGGTAACTTGCAACTACATATGAGAATTCATACAGGAGAGAAACCATTCAGATGTAATTCATGTGACTATGCAAGTGCATACAAGAATACCGTGCAAAGACATATGAGAACTCATACACGAGAGAAACCTTTCAAATGCAATATATGTGACTTTGAAAGTGCACATAAGGAAAGTTTGCAAAGTCATATGAGCACTCACACTGGAGAAAAACCCTTCAGTTGCAATATATGTTGCTATAAAAGTGCACACAAGCATAGCTTGCGAAGTCATATGAGCACTCATACAGGAGAAAAACCTTTCAGGTGCAATATATGTCACTATGGAAGTGCATACAAGCATAAGTTGCGAAATCATATGAGAACTCATACAAGAGAAAAACCCTTCAAGTGCAATATGTGTAACTATGAAAGTGCGCTAAAGACTACCTTGCAAACACATATGAGAACTCACACAGGAGAGAAACCATTCAAATGTAATGAATGTAACTATGAAAGTACGCAGAAAAGTCACATACAACGACATATGAGAACGCATACAGGCGCGAAGCCTTTCAAGTGCGAAAAGTGTGACTATGAAAGTGCGCTGAAGATTACCTTGCAACGACATATAAGAACTCATACAAAAGAGAAACCCTTCAAGTGCAACATATGTGACTATCGTGCTACACGGAAGATTTACTTGCAAGAACATGTGAGAACTCACACAGGAGAGAAACCATTTAAATGTAATGAATGTGACTATAAAAGTACACAGAGAAGTCACATGCAACGACATATGAGAACTCATACAGGAGAAAAACCCTTCAGATGCAATATATGTGACCATGGAAGTTCTCAAAAGCTTAGCTTGCAAATACATATGAGAACTCACACAGGAGAGAAACCATTCAAATGCAATGACTGCAACTACGAAAGTACACAGAAGAGTCAGTTGCAAAAACATATGAGAACTCATACAGGGGAGAAGCCTTTCAAATGCGAAAAGTGTATCTATGTAAGTGCACAGAAGATTACCTTGCAACGACATATGAGAACTCATACAGGGGAGAAACCCAACAAGTGCAATATATGTGACTATCAAACTGCACGGAGAAGTCACTTGCAACAACATATGAGAACTCATACAGGTGAGAAGCCTTTCAAGTGCGAAAAGTGTATCTATGTTAGTGCACTGAAGTCTACCTTGCAACGACATATGAGAACTCATACAGGGGAGAAACCCAACAAGTGCAATATATGTGACTACCAAAGTGCACGGAAAAGTCACTTGCTACGACACATGAGAATTCATACAGGAGAGAAATCTTCGTAGTGTGATAAGTATGACTATGAAGGCGCACAGAGGCTTAACTTGTAACAACATACACGGATTGACACAGAAAAGAAAATAAACCGTTGCAATGTAAAATTTATAATTATCTGATTATCAGTGAGGTACAAGTTTAAATGATAGGATAGTTATTAATATGTATTAATATGTTAATTGGCCTAAGATTTCTAAGATTTTTCATGTATCTGTAGTAATAGTCTTGAGCAATCTTAAAAGTTGCTTGTATTTTTTATAACCAACTACACAGTGTTATAATACTACAGTGCATATGATTAAAGTGGGGCCTTCTAATGTTATTTATTTTAATTTATCAGATTCAGTTTATAATACTTTTACTGTTGTCACGTTGTATACGGGGTGTTCCAGTTTTAATCTTGAATACTTTGAGAAAATACTCTCCTGGCTATTCAAACAAAATTTTGTATTGGCCTGCCTTGTGTATGGTTATTATCTGAAGTTATAGTCGTCCAAATACATCAGACAAGTGGCGTGCAATAGGGTTACAATGGATTTATTTTAGAAAAAAAGTACGCCACAGGGTTTTTCCCTTTATTCCTTTTTTTCAAAATCCATTTCAGTTTATAGTAGGATGCGCTTTAACAAATCTTAGAATAAAGTTCTAGTTTCAGAGATATTAGCAAAGCAAACAAAATAACTTTGATCATTTCAAAACGATATTTATTGTAAAATAAAAAAAGAAACAAGAAGATTAAAGAAGATGCTCAAAGTGCAATCCACCATTCTCAACACATTTTTAACAACGTGGAACTAATGAATTTGCAACGGTTATACTGTAAGCTTTTTCTTTAACATAGCCCCAAACACAGAAATTTAGCGAGTTTAGATCTGGCGGCCCTTCGAACAAATTCTGCTGGGCCTTCTCTAGTTTTCGGAATTCAGTCATATATGTACCTAGTTGGGATTGATTATATTCTGGTCTTAATATCTTCTTCTCTCATTTCTACACCGAATTCACGCATGTCACAAATTAATTTTCGAATAGCAGTTGCTCTAGCTTCTCTGTATTATTTACATTATGAGATCCATAAACACCAATACTTTTCATAAGCAATAATAAATTTGACTGATTTTGTCGCCATTTTGAAACCGTAATTGAATGCAAAAATTAAACTTCTTTTAACTTGGATTTACTTGCGTTGAAATGAATGACCGACATGCACTATTGGGTTTAGCTGTACAATTCACGTTCTTGTCGCATGCATTCAAGTGATCTGATCTGCTAAAGGTAGCTACAGATGTAACGATAAACAGTAGCGGTTTGTAGCTGTACAGTTAAGTGGAATGCCCCTGGTGCTTCCACACGGTACAAATATCTGCATCGATCATCAGTTCTCTAAGATACACATGTTGTCGATGGATGACGACACACTAGCGGCTTTGGGTTTAATCATGTATATAGGAATATAAAGGTCACGCCGTATGTGGTGTAAAATTTGGCTTTTCCAGAGACATAAATTTTATAAATAAGTTAAGATTTGCACCGAAGGATGGCATAATTATTTAAGCGACTTACCTAAACCGTCTAGCATTGGTGGTTCTGCTTCTGAAGAAAAACGACACTATGATGAGGTAAGCCGTAGCTCCTGATAAAAGATTGGCTATTGCATAGAGATTTTTGCCACGGGTTGATCCACGGCAACCAACTTGCTTGAACTGAGCAATGCGTAATTGCCGCACTCCAGATGTTACGACAAAAATTTCAAACGCAATCAACACCAATGTTTTGAAAAGAAAAATTAACTTGCACATATGAACTGTGCAAACCAAAATATCTGCAACGATTTATAATCCAGACGTTCGATAAATCTGCCCAGTTTGGTTTGTACAGATAATTCATTACGTGTGTAGCTACCTTTACATGACCAATGTAAGCTCAGTGTTAATGTTACTCACCGAAAGACCTAAAATAATAATGCTAATTTTCTCCCGCTTTGTTATTAATTGTACACACTTCTAGGACATATACATCTTCCTATATAGGGAGCAATTTCTTTACAACAACTTTGTTTACATGAAGGTATACAACAAAATCCTTCTTTCTGGGAAGCTAGAAAACAAAAAAAGATAAACCCAGAACATAATACCTTTCATAGCAAAAAATAAGACTCGTAAAACCCAATACCACCAGAAGTTGGTGGTTGATTCCTACAGTGCAATGAACGAAATAATATGTGTTGTATTACATATATCTTTTAGTTTGTTTTTTCTGTATACTTTCCTTGTTTGTTATTGCTAAGACTTTGAAATAAAAACGAAATGGTTTTGAATAATAATGATTACTTTTATTTTTACAAAATACACTTGTATATGACTGCAAAAACTTGTAAGTAGCACAATAACCATGAACAGGTAAGAACTACGTAAAAATTGTTTAAAATTAAAGTATTCAACTTAAGTAAACCCAACAGCAGTGCCATCTGAAAACAACATATGCCCAGTAAGTACATGTAATGTTTTTTGCTTTTCTTTTAATATTACCTTTAGTTAGCTATAGAGCATAAGAATAGCTTCCTTCTTACGTGTGCGTACATATACAGCTATAAATTCGCGTACCTACATACCTGCAAAAACTTCACTTTATTGGTTTTTCTCTGGTGTGGTTTTTCATATGCACTTCTAAGTTGTGCTTCCATACACTTGCGTAAGTACATGTACTGCATTTAAATGGTTTATCGCCTGTGTGAATTTTCATGTGCTGTTTTAAACTGTACTTCTGTGGACTGGCATAACTGCATACGCTACATTTGAAAAGCTTGTCTCCGGTGTGGTTTTTCATATGCACTTCTAAGTTACGCTTCCGCACACTTTCATATGGACACATATTGCATTTGAACGGTTTTTCACCAGTGTGAATTCTCATGTGCAGTTTTAAAATGTACTGCTGTCTACTTGCATAACTACAAACGTTGCATTTATACGGTTTTTCTCTGGTGTGCTTTTTCATGTGCACTTCTAAATCACGCTTACGTACACTTGCATAGTTACACATGCTGCAGCTGAATGGTTTTTCTCCAATGTGGATTTTCATATGCACTTTTAAATGGCGTTCCTGTAGAGCTGCGTACGGGCATACACTACACTTGAACGGTTTTTCCCCAGTGTGGCTCTTGATATGGAGTTTTAAGTAGCTCTTACGACCAGTTGCATAGCTACATATCCTACACTTATATGGTTTCTCTTCAGCGTGAATTTTCACATGCAGTTTTAAGACACACTCCCGTACACTTACGAAATTACATAAACTGCACTTGAATGGTTTTTCTCCATTGTGGGTTTTCATATGCAGTTTTAAGGACTGTTTCCACAAAGTTGTAAAACCACATATGCTACACTCAAAAGGCTTTTCACCATTGTGAATTTTCATATGGTCTTGTAAAATGTGCTTCTCTATACTTATATAACTGCATGTGCTACACTTAAATTTCTTTTTTTCTGTACGTACATTCTCATCTTTATGGAAGTCAATTTCTTTTGTAAATATAGCTGGACATACATCGCATTGGAAAAGTGACTTATCTGTAAGTTTTACAATGTTAGCTTAAACTATAATTGATAGTTCCTGTTACTGACCATGATTGATGTTGAAGGTCTCAGTTTTTATATCTAATTCCTCATGTAAAACTTCCAATTTTATGGCAGAATCATCATAAATAGTATTGCTTTCTGTATCAAGAACTTCTAATTTGATCTGGGAAATAACATCTTCTTTTCCTGAGATACATACACATCTTAAAATAAAATTATTGTTTAACTCTAATAGATTAGCGCATGTTAGAATTTAGATGTGCTCGTAAATTTGTACTTTTTCGAGAATAATCATGTATAACCAAGGAGTAAATAAATAGCTAAAATGTATAGATCGGATTGTACAGTTTTAAAACTGTAGCCAATATTTTAAAAGCCAATTAGAACTACTTATTTTTATTCACTGCAACAGGATACACCTAACCAATTTTTTTAAATATTCACTTAAACAATTTTAAAATGCAGTAACTATTATATTTGGTTTAGTTTAGTTTGCCATTTTCTTATGGAGCATCCTGTAAAATCAAAAATATTTTTAAAACGTGTACTTTATAATTTGCATATTTTTACTTAATATATAAAGCAGGCTGTGATATTTTGAAACAAATTTTGCTAGACATTTTAACGTAGTTGTTTACAAGTTTAATTATAGTGAAAGTTGTAAAATATACTTGAAGGATTTTAAAATACATAATTTTAAAGTAATCCTTTCCCCAACAATTCATAGAATTGAATATAGGGCATTATCAAGCTGTGATTATTTACAATTTCACGCGTGACTTAAGCCGTATAGAATGTTTTGGGGAAATCAGTCGAGTGTTTGGTAACAAGTCGTGTTACTTAGCTACCGCAAAGCGGTGGTACAATGAATTTCCACGCAGTCGACTTTCCTTAAATGACAACTTTCGAGCTTCTAAATCAAAAACGGTAGTTACCGAAAAGCATATTGGTCTTGCACGAAACATGATTGAAGAGGACCAGCATGTTACTGCCAGGAGTATTCAAGCAACTTTAAAGATGGGTGTGAAAGTAATTGACACCATGTTACACAAACATTTGATGGTGTATAAGCTTTGTGCCTGTTGGATTCCTCACAATTTGACTGCAGTTCAAACAGAAAACCATATGGCATGGTGCAGATCTACATTGGATCGCTTTGACAATGGATTGTCTCATTTGGTGTACATCATTGTAGGTGATGAAATGTGGGTATACTGCTATGATACCGAAAGAAAGCAACAGTCGGCAGTTTGGGTCTTTGAGAATGAACCGGCTCCAACAAAAGTTGCTCGTGAAAAGAGCCGAAACAAAAAGATGGTCGCCATATTTTTTGGAATTACTGGACACGTTTCCACTGTAGCACTGGAGGATCGTCGTACTGTTAATACTGAATGGTACACTACAGTTTGTTAGCCTCAAGTCCTCCGAAATGTTCGCGAAAAACGTCCAAGAGGAAGGATCATCTTGCATCAAGATAACGTTCGGGCATACACCGCTGCTCGAACGATTGAGTATTTGAATGCCCAAGACATTGAAATAAAAGGTCATTCGCCATATAGTCTAGACCTAATGATTTCTTTTTATTTCCGCGTGTAAAGATTAAGTTACGGGGTTTACGTTTTACATCGGTCGAAGAAGCGGTTGACGCATTTAAAAATGAAATAACTTAACATGGGAAAATTGGAGAAACTGTTTTGAAGATTGGTTGTCACGGATGCAAAAATGCATTGACTGTGGAGGGGAACAGTTTTAAAAATTATAAATAACTGTGTTTTGTCAATAAATTGTGTATTACTTTGCTAGGCTCAGCAGGAAGAGAACAGCCCTCGTATATTTGGATATTTTCACTGTTAAAGTGCAATCGTCAGTTCTCACACTGTTGGACCAGCCCGAATAATACATAAAATTTTATTCATGTAATTACATAACATTTATCTATATCATAAGTAAACATGCATTTGGTCACTTTTTACTTATCAAGTCAAACTTTATATTTTGTAGATGGTTCAGAGGTTGTAACTAATCTGTACTGGACTTGATCAGTCTGTGAAAATTGCACTTGCACTATTAAGAGTTTAGTTAGAGTGTAAAAAGTGTAAACAAATTTGGTAGGATTGTACAGACTGAGTAACATTAGAAACCATTCGTACACCATCCTGTCAGGATTATGTACCCCTCGATACATCAATATGGAGATCTACAGCATTACACTGATCTTTAAAATTATTAACATATTATGGCTTACCCGACACCGCAAGGTATAAGGGTTTTGATTTTATATATATATATATATATATATATATATATACACATATTATGGCCACCACTTACAAAGAAACTCTAGACTCTACTTAAATCAACACAAACTTACGATCCGTAAACTGTTCAGTTAGGTTACTCTCATCTTTGGTTTCCATTAGATGTTGAACATCGCATGTGGGTGCAGTCGTACTTCGCAACAAGACTTCAGTTTTAATTTCTTTTTCAATGCAATGTTAGATGTCTATTAGTATTCGTAGGATATATTCTGAAATATATACCACCAAACATGATACATTTATTTTTGCTACAATTATAGAAATAGAATTGTAAAAGTGACTTACCTGTATCGCTGAAACTGGAATTAAATAAATGTACAATAGATATGGAGTACGTGAAATATTGTTTAGGCTATGTAGAGGTTAGTTAGCTTTACCTATTGTATTCGAATACATTTGAACTACCATGAAACCTATCGAGTTATTTGCGGTATACCGGGTTGCTCATTCGTGCATCAAAGTCGAACATTGGTATTATCAAAATAATTAGGAATTTTCTCCCTTCTTTTAAGTGATATAGTGCTAAAATGGCACATTATAAACATATTTTTTATATACAGGGTGACTCGTTGCAACGGAGCATCTCCGAAATATTATTTATTAAATAGAAGACTCTGTGCATTTGTACATATTTGAATTCAGCATAAAATTAGCTTTCCAACAATCTCCTAGTTTTTTATTTTGGAGGAGGCGTTGCCAAGTTTATCAACAAATTAATTTTAATAATAATAATATACTCAATTTTATAAGGATGTAATTACTTTTTGTGCTTTATGCGTATTTCAACAGTTTACATGTCATTTTCAAAAACATTTAATATTATAAGTATTTGTAGCTAGGGTAACAGCACACTGGATCTTGATTTCGGACTTGGCTCAGGTCTTCTATTCCAAAACTTCCAATAGCGGGGAATTTATGAGCTCAATTTGCACAATCATTGAAGATGTTTTTGCTAAAGTGTGTTTGTGAATTTAAAGGCCTCGGGTACATCCAATTTACGTTTATCATCACAGAAGTGTAAAAATGTTATTATACTATTTGCTGTCAATGCATGATTGTGTTCTAATAATTGTTTAGCGTAGTTAGATTTTTCTGGGTGTTTATACATATTTGTATGTATGAGCATATGTGTTCTTTGTATCTGGTGTCAAAATTTCTAATTGCTTGACCTACATATACATAATTACACTGTGAAGAGTTTAATTTGTAAATACCTGATTTTAACAAATCTTTAACTGGTAACACTAAAATAACGAATGCAAAAAGAATTAAACACGGCGTTTTGATCAGCAAATTGTCACAGAAATGTCATTAAAAGTCAAATTACTTAAAATAAAAAATCTACGTTAAAGCCTACGTTTGTTTTAAAAAGTGAATTTTGTATTGCGCGTTGTTGCAACATTTTTGAAAACCTCAAACATTGCAGAAGCTTTAAACTTCGGATGGAAGTTCTGGGTAAACCAAGGGTGATGGCTACAATTACAGATTGGTGATTCCTTTAGTTGATTAAACTACAGTTAAAAGTCATCATTTCATAAAAATATCGTACGATAAGGAACCCGGAGTCCAACTTAAAGACTGCCAATAACTCCTCAAGTATTAGGTTAACAGCAAATTGGTATAAGAACTTTATCGCTCCATTGTTGATCCAGAATCACATGGCATGTCTGATTTACGGAAAATTGTTCGAAAACAATTCTTCGAAAAGCAATTATTCGAAAACAATTTTTCGAAAACCAATTCTTCGAATGTACAATTATTCGAATCAACAATTCTTCGAAAAACAAATTTTCGAAATACAATTTTTCGAAAACACGATTATTCGATCCTTATTTTATAATACAATGTACAATTTAGTTAATTTGTTTATTAAAAAAATTACAAAGATTGTTATTCCTGTGTTCGGTATTAGCATTTGCATACTAAAGCCTTCGAAATTTTAACAAATTCTTCAGCTTCAGGTATAATTCCTTAAATACTATGCATTAAAAACAACATTTTAAAATATTTTACATTTGTAGCATGAAAATGTAACTTGTCATATTCAGTTACTAAAGTTACTAAATAATTGTAACGTGCTATAGTTACAATTACTGAAAACACAAAAGTAATTAAGTTACTACTAAGTTACTGAAAAGTAACTAGTTACTAGTAACGAGTTAGTTTTACTTAGTTACTACCCAACACTGCATTATCTAAATCACTTATACTTAATAACCCTAAAATTCTGGAATGCAACCTAATCGGAATGCAATTACCTTAAACATTAGATAAGCATTGTTCATACCTATTAAGAATTTTGAAATCTGAACTTTCTAAATTAGAAAGAATCGAATTTTATTTAAGATAAATGACGTAAAAGCAAAAGTTTCGAAGAATTGTTGTTTCGAACAATTGTTCATTCGAAGAATTGGTTTTCGAAGAATTGCTTTCGAAGAATTGCTTTCGAAGAATTGCGTTCGAAGAATTTTCCGGATAGCCAAAATCCGGGATAGACTGGACGAACTTCTTTTCTATTGATAGGACCGCCAATGCGTTCAGTCGATCTTTTTGCACACAATTAACTTCCATCATTGAAAAAACGTCACTTTCGTCTTTGAATTCAAACGCGCGATTGCGCGAAAACAGCGCCCCAAAGTGCAAATTCAAACGTTGACTGCAAACGGGAACAATGTGCTCGATGCCCCATTCGCCTGATATATCGCGTATAGAGAAGATAACCGACAGGCAACTAAATCATCCTCTAAATAGGTACAAATCCGAGCGTTCCCCATAGTTTTGAGCGTCTTAGCCGCGCCTTTGGTGCGGAAGGAAAATTTGATACCATCGTTAAAATAATGAAATTAAAATAATGCACTGAATTACATGCGAATTTCTTTCTGTGTTTATCTTGGTGGGCACGTGCCCTTGTGCCCTTTAGTACAAGTCGCCACTGATTGCAGATCATTTTCCGATACAGCTACTAACGTTGCATCGTCGGCATAGCAAACTATGCCAATTTTGCATGTCCGTAGATGATATCCTCGGTTGGTATTTTTTACTTCCTCTATAATTTGTTCCATCACTAAATTAAATAGGGATGGGCTCAAGCTATCCCCTTGCCACATTCCATTTAATATGTTAATTTTACAAGATTAACCTTTCTGTAAGTGATTTACTTTTGCATATTGCTATGTCATTATTTGTGGTTTATGCCGATTTATGCTCCATAGTGAACTACTGATACGCCGTCAGCATTTTTGGCGTAGCACACTTAGTTGCTTCATTGCTTGTAAATAGTCTAATACAAGTTGGATGTCGGCCTTGGTGATCTAGTACGAGGGCAGCCTTTTAAGTTTTTTCAAAAACTAAGAAAGAACACATTTTTTTGAACAAACTGTTTTATTGCTTTTCAAAATATTCGCCTTTAAGATTTTATATACTTTTACATGCGTTCTGAAGTTCTTGAGGTGATGAAAATCGCTGTTCATGCATTTTTTGTTTGACATTCGTGAACACAAATAAATCGTAAAGCGATAAATCAAGTGTATACGGGCAATGAGACATTAATTCGATGTTTTCTCCTTTGTCTTTTATATATAATAATCAATTGTTTGACGTGCTGTGTGAAAGATGGCATTGTCATGATGAAGAATGATGCGACGTTTTCGGTTGTGTTTCCTGATTTCGTCGATGACTTCTGGCAAACAAATTGTTGTATACCATTCAGAGTTAAGTGTTCTTCAATCCTCTAAAAGAATGGTTGCGACATGTCCAGTACAACCGAAGAAACAAGCGATCATTTTCTTGGAAGTGCTTCGTGAACGAACAAACAGTGCATTGTTGTTTAGGTTCCGGTTCATACGAATATATTCAAGTTTCGTCATCTGTTACGATGTTGTATAGGGATTTTGCAGTTCCTCGGTCGAATTTTTTGAGCAGTTCCTTACACCAATTAACACGAGCCTTTTTTTTGAGCTTCGGTCAAATTATGCGGAATCCATCGGGAACAGATATTTTTCTCAGCTAAATGTTCATGCAAAATCGAATGTACTGCAGTCTTCGATATGCCTAAGAATGCATCTATCTCACTGTAAGTCGCATGCCGATCAATCATGTTGCACACAGCATCGATCTTTTTTGGAATAACAACCGGTTTTGGTCGACTTTCAAGAAATTCATCACTGACGGACATACGACAACGACGAAATTCTACAAACCAATTGTAAACAGTCTTTTCTGATAGTGCTTCATTACCAACAGTTGAACGAAGCGATTCTATGCTTTATTGGTGAGTTAGGCCTTTACTAAAATCGTAAAAAATCATCCAACGAAAACCTTCACCTGAAATTTCAATTTTTTCACAAAATTGGTTTTTACGACAATAATGACACCAGAGCCAGTAGATTTAGAGAGTACCGCATTCTAATTTTTGGCCGCCATTTTTAGTCCAGTCAGAAGCGCGGCGTACGAATTGAAACATGAGAATTTGGATTTTATTTTTTTTTTATAGAAGAATAAGATATTAAACACAAGCCATATATTTTTTTATTTGCAGGAAATAATAAAATAGCAACAAAATAATACATTATGATTACATTATTCCAATAAATTAACAACTATTATGTTATTTATATTTAAAAAAAAACTCGAGCTGGCATTGACATTTTTATTATACCTACATAAATTTCGATGGCCAGATGCAAGTTTCCTTTTTAATAAACATTATATTACAATTCGTTTTTCCCAATAACTTTGAACTGTTAGGCAGATTGTAATTATACTTTATTTACAGCGATTCGCCAACACTTCGGCTGCCACGTTTGGTTGATTGGTTGCTATTATTAGCAACTTCGGAAGAATATTTCCTTAATAAAAAATACAATCCTGTACGAAAGTAAACATTTAAAATTTTTACATTTATATTGTGGCATGTAGGAAAAATATCATTAGAAGATTTAATAAAATTTGAAGTTACATGTTTTAATGTTACTTTCCCTTCTAATAACTTTTTGCTAGCACTTCTGAAAAATATCTCTGCCTGCAATATATGACAGAAAAGAGGTTTGCTGGGATATAAAAGAGAATTTTTTTTTGTAACATTTTAAATTAACCAATTTACTAACAAAAGTAACA
>JABXWE010006405.1:0-44709 GCA_014611495.1 Limonius californicus | reverse complement strand
CAAAGGAGATGTTACACCTTATTAAAAGAACAGTGTCCGAACATTTAGTTGCCACATTAATTACGCATTTATTGTTACTTTTTAATGGATAAACATTGTTATATAAATTTATCATAAGCTTTTATTAAAAACGACATACAATAATATTATTAAAGCAATAAGCGTTCATAGAAACATTCAATAAAATATTTGAGATGGCTTTTACGTCCATTTACTAGAAAAATTAGTAGTGTCCGAATATATAGTTGTTAGGGCTCGTATATCTTATTGCAATACAAATGTTTTCCTCAGTCATGCTTCAGCAAACGCCTTAGCTTGGTATTAGAAGAATAACATAGTAATTATAATTAAAATTAGTAAAAAAAAGAACACATTATCGATAAATTATCTACACACCTACAATAATGACGTATGTAAGTCTGGGAAAAGTGGCTGTTAACTAAAATTCTTTATGCCATTTGAAATTTGTTGGTAAAGTTTGCGAAATAGTCACGCGATTGAATATTGGTATAAAATCAGAACATTTTCACTTATGTGAAGTCATGGAAAATTTTCAAGATATTTTTAAAATAAAACTTACATATATACGTTAACTAATTTTGTTTATTCATATTGAACAAACACCCTCAAAAAATATTCATGATGCAATTAGTGCTAAAATAATTCGCTGTTAAGAATGTTATTCACTGAATATTAGTCACTACTCAGAATTATAAATTACTGTCTATTTAAAAGAAAAAATAAATCTTGTTCGATTTCGTAACTCGACCCCGGATCCTGGATACGGTTTACTTTCTATGTAATCCTATTGATCTATGGTATTTTCGCAGTGATTTTATTTCAACCAGCTCGCAAATGTAAATTTATAATCTTTCGCAGTGATATTTTTCAGATTGCATTTAAAAAACTGGTCCTGGCGAAGTGGAGGTGTAAACCCCGTAATAATTCAATTTCTACTTGTACACTTTAATGTATAAGTTAAATGAAATTGCATCAACAGAAATAAAAATTAAAAATAAAAACAACCTTTCACAAGATCCAGATTCTTACAGCAACACTTATCGGCACCACCTCACATTTCACATATGATGCATAGGAATTTTTTAAAGAACGGCTATTTTCACTTTCAATGGCTGCTTGCATGGCCTACTACCCTACATTATTCCTCGCATCTGAACAAAACAAATTGGAAAGTGACTCGACTTTACAGCATTACACTTGCAATTAGCTCCTTTTAGTCTTCTCAACAAAATGGCTTAATGGTGAAGCCAACAAAACATGTAGTTTATATTGCACAACTAAATTCACATTAATTAAGCGCTCGAATGACGCAGGTGCCGCTAAACCGTCGGTTAGAAGTAACTTTTTACTGCTAGACGCTTAGATTTATTTTTATATATCTCGTTTCAGGTTTTGCCCAACAAACATAAACTTAATATTTTTGGTCATTAACTTATAATATGACAGTCAACATTTGCTAAAACTAATGTTAGGAGTTGAAACCTTGTAATTATATTAGTTAATGGGTAATTTAAGGTGGCAATAAAACAGCAGTCGGATTCATATTAGACATTCAAAAGTCAATCGAATAATATAAATAAATTATTTTAATCATCTTCCTACGAAAAGATATCTGAAGTGATGAATAACCATAATGTGTATCACCTCTAAACTCTACGAACTATGGTTTGTGGTAACTGTAAACAACCGCGCATGACAGTACAATTATAGAATATTAATACATAAATAGGATGTGCGGTGGTTGTAAATTTAAAATTTAATGTTAAAAAAATTTGGAACCCAAATTCTAAAAAGAAATAGCTAGTATACTAATCTATTTCTTTTTCGATTGCTTCATACTTTCTTCTAGAACATCCTGTATATTATTACATTTTTGAATTTCTTATTTTTTTATCGTTATAACGAGGGTTTTGGACATCTCTCGCTAATGGTTTTGGTAATATTAACATTTTCTTACATTTTGAAAAACTTAGTTTACTCTTTAATAGTTAGAATCTAAACCATGGTAAATAATCTTTCAAAATTATTTTCAGTTTACACGAACGCATTTTCAGATACAGTGACTTACGTTTTAAGTTTTGAATGTATTTAGAAATTAATACCTCTTTCGGGGTATATAAACTCACAAAATATGAGGTTATGGAGTACTGCAAATTAGAGCTGGCAACCGGATTCGAATTTTCGGATATCCGGATTTTTTTATGCGAAGATCCGGATTTTGTGAAAGCTAAAAATCCGGTATTCGGATTTATCCGGATTTCGGATTTTAGGTTTAGATCCGGATTTCGGATTTCTCACAGAGATTCGGATTTCTCACAGAGATCCGGATTTCGGATTTCTCACGGAGATCCGGATTTCGGATTTCTTTTTAATTTAGTTTTTAATTAAGTTTAAAATGAAGAACTTAGACATAGACAGCGATTTTACTGGAATACGCATATATCTACAATATTTCTCCTATGTTTATTTGAATTAACTGCATATTCATACAAATTCTACATGCCAGATTAATGCAGCCTGTATTTATGTAGATTTACTTAAATGTTTAATTTAATTTAATAAATAAACGCACGCAGATAAATTCAGAAAACGGATTTTTGCTTAAATCGGAATATCGGTTTTTTAAAAAATTCGGATAGCGGATTATTATTTAGGGTAAATCCGGATATCGGATTTTTCGGATATATCCGGATATCGGATTCTTCGGATAAATCCGGATAGCGGATTTTCCGGATGAATCCGGATAGTGAATTTATCGGATAACGGATTTGCAAGACGGATTTTATCCGCATAGTAAAAATCCGGTGGATTCCGGATTATTCGGATACCGGATAATTTAAAATCCGAAATCCGGATTTTAAAATGTAACGGATTTGACAGCACTACTGCAAATCCGCATACTTTTCGCGAATCTCCCTTTCACCCGCTACAAGTTGGTGTTTGGATTGCGCTGTCTCGAAGACGTATTATCGGACCCATTTTTTTCCACGAAACTGTTACTGCTCGGACATACCGGAATATTGTACGTGGATTTATTAATCAGCTTCAGGATGAGCTACAGCAAGGCTACTTCCAACAGGATGGCGCGATGGCCCAAATCGCTCAAGAGATCCTCAATTTCCTTCGTGAATTTTTTGACGATCGAATAATTAGTTTACGTTCATATCCAAAATTTCCACCTAGATCACCAGGCTTAACTATTTTAGATTACTTCATATTCCCTTATCTGAATAATAATGTATACAAGACCTCTATTAACAATATCGAGGAACTGGAAAACAGAATTACGGAACAGTGTGCCAATATAACTCCTCAAATTCTTATAAATTTTTTTAATAGTATGAAAAGACGAGTAAATTTGTGTCTGCAGGAAAATGGTGGTCATTTTTAACAACTTCTTTAGTTTTTTTATGTTTATTTTTCTATACCTGTGAAATAAAAAAATTATAATTTTCAATTTTAATGATTACATAACACTGCCGGTTAGGTACTGGTGCTTGCGCTAGATGGCACTAGAAAGGCTGTGCCTAAACTTCAATTGGTATACATATAAAGCTTGCATTAGGCATTATTTTATTAATCCATGGCCAACCGTTATGTAATTACTTTTTGAACTCACGGTACAAATATTTGTGTGATTTACTGCCCTGTTTAGAACAAAACAAAAAGCAACGAATCATCAGATTTTCGTCAAAACAATTGCTA
This sequence comes from Limonius californicus, assembly GCA_014611495.1. Classification (NCBI taxonomy): domain Eukaryota; kingdom Metazoa; phylum Arthropoda; class Insecta; order Coleoptera; family Elateridae; genus Limonius; species Limonius californicus. The sequence goes on along the minus strand of JABXWE010006405.1, from coordinate 40,983 downwards.
AATGTCAAGAAATTTTTGTTGTGTTATTGTTTGTTTGGTTGAAAATTTAGTTGTTCAAGTTATCAAATAGTTGATATGGTATTTATATTTGGGGAGTGCCAAAGAAATTGTTTATTAGCTTCCAGAGTTTACGCTGAATGTTTCCCAGACCAAAGACATCTCAGTGTGATGGCTTTCAAACGATTACGACAAAAATTTCTAAATACAGGCAGTGTTAAATACGAAAGTACTCCACGAAGGAAGGGTACAACTAATTAAGACAACGAAGTTGCTATAATAGTTTCTGTAGTGGAAGATCCGAACTGTATCACCAGAAATATCCAATGGACACAAGCCAGTATTCTATGTGGAAAATATTGAAAAAGTACAGGTGCCATCCCTGCCACATTCAACGTCACCAAAACTGCATGATCATAACTTTCAACGTCGGCTAATATTTTGTGGATGGGCCCATCAACAAATAAATGCTCAAGCTCATTTCTTTAACTATGTCCTTTTCTCCAACTTTTCATAAATATGGGAATGTGAATTGTCACAACTTCCACTATTATCCAACGGAAAATCCGTCAGTTGCAAGAGAAGTGGATAATCAACGTCGATGATCCTTAAATGTTTGGTGAGAAATTGTAGACGAACATGTCGTTGGCCCATAATGTTTTGAAGGACACCTAAATGGTCAAATGTATTTACAATTTTTTGAACACAGTTTTTGGGATTTATTGGAAAATATTTCGTTAAACTTATGAACTTATGGCAGCAACATGACGGAGCCCCTTCACACTATAATTTGGACGTTAGAAACGTTTTACATGCTGAATTTCTCAATAAGTGAATTGGGGAAAGAGAGCCAGTGACTTGGCCGGCAAGGTCCCTCACCTGGCCAAATTAGATTTCTTTCTGTGGGGGTTTGTAAAAGATAACATTTACAGAATTACCCCATGACGAGAGAAGATAAGCAAATGCGAATTTTAGAGACATAACACCTGCAATGTTAAGAAGTGTAAACAATTTCTGTATGAATCGATTAAATTTGTGTGTTTAAGAAAATGGCCGACATATAGAACACTTACTATAATTTGAAATGTGGTTCTTAACGGATCGTACATACGTTAATCAATAGTGCTGAGAAGTTGTACCCTGTCTTACCTCGCTGTTTATTTCAGACGGTTGTCAGCAGTGTTTAGAAACGCTACTGTTTATTATTATAATTATTGGTATCGTAATTGTTCAATAAAAAATATTTTGATATTAATATACCTTGTATTTCGTTATTTGCATATAACTGCTATTTCAAAACGAAAAACGCAAGTCGTTAAAACATTACAAATTATGTTTGTTGGCAGTTAGAAATTGTTTTATATAAAACAGCTCATACTTTTAAATGTTCATTGAACGGCAAGCTTGAAAATGTAAAAATACACAGGGTGTTCCATTAAAAAAATAGAATTATCAATAAGAAATTGAATTTTATGGAATGAGATTGAAAATTAGTAACATCCTGTATAAAATATTTAAATTCAAACGGTACGGCACCTATACAAAAATGCGTACGTGTAAAATACAAAATAATTTTGAAAAATTATTTGCCGTTCTTTATATTCTACCTGTTAAAGACAGACGGTCTTTTTTATAAAATTATAGAAAATGTGTATAATATACCAAAAACCCATGCATCGTTGTATCGATAGAAATATAAAAAATCCAAAACTGTAATAATATACAGGATATTCTATTTACAATAAAGAAGTTGTCTATTGTCTCAGTAAAACAAAACACCCTGTATAGTCAGAAATTTTAAGATAGGCACAGTAATCAAACAAATAACTTTTGTAGTTAAAGTTTTCTCCAAGCTTTTATAATAAAGACAGTAAGAAGCAAAATCACACTACTATGTCACCATGTATATTTAAATATTTTATATTATAAACAATATCCGGAATTAACAAATATAGCCTTAATATTAGTCTCAGAAAATTTAGTTAAGAAATAATACAATTCATGATTTCATTGATGTCATATTTAACTAAAGAATTTCTCTTAATTCTATATACGCACGTTTCCATACCTAAATATGGCAAAATAGATCACCATATCTGATCCAAATGTTTGATAAGATATGACAAGATCATTTGTGTGAAAGCTATTAATTGGTCCTTTTCCGATGAGAAACTTGTTATTGTAGGTACAAATTATCCTACATTTTCTCGTTTAGTATGTGTCAATACATTCTCAACAATTTTTGCTCATGGGAACAAAAAGGACTAAATCTGCTAAACAATATCTTATGAAACTTGATTTCATACAAAGTAATTGAAGTAATGGTGTATAACCACCAACTGCACCAACTACTGTTTATATTTGCAAATTAGAATAAGCTGTTTCGAATAGTAGGTAACTCGTATATCCCTTTTTCCATACTATTGAAACAACAAAATATTTTTCGTTTTACACACAAAATGCTGTGGTGAGTAGAAAGAAAATATAATATTGCTATGTTTTCTACTAGAAACACTTTTTTTAAAGGTGAAAGGATTAGAACGGTTATACAAAAAAAAAAATAATTTGAAGCAACTTCTCCGAAAAACATAGTGTTCGGGTTTTCAAATATTTTCCCTATCGGTAGGTAAGTAAGGCGTAATATAATTTTAAAATCACTATATAAGTATATGTTGTGAATAAAGCGCACCCAAAAATTGCCATTTGAGCTTGAATCTATAAGATATTAATACCTTTCTAGAAATGAAGCTCTGATATTATTGCGCAGAATTGCGAAATGTATTGTTTTTGATACATTCTTGTCTCGATCTTGATTGAGTTGAGATACTTAACAAACCATTTACGATTTAGGGGTCGTCTGAAAATGTAAGACGTTACGATATTAATTCAAAAAAACTTATTCTCACAGGAGTGCAGTCTGCGATTAAGGCTGTGGTATTAGTCAGTGGTTACAATTTTATTTTACGAATGCTTCTGGTACGACACTGGGATTACTAAAACGAACATCCAACACTTCACTTAAATTGCAAGCCGAACGCCCGATATATGGGTGCTACTTATGCGTAACTGCTAATTAATCACGTAAATGTTTGTTCATTTCGATTAGAAGCCTATCTTGAGATTTGTGCCTCCCAGTAATACAATTATGCAACATGCAACTAAATATTCTTATTTAATCGAAATTTTTTCTGTTCCGAAGCTTATAAATTAATATAAATCTTATTTAATGGATACGTATAGATCTGATTATAAAAAGTTAAACTAAGTTTAAGAGATGCGGAATTAAGGCAATAAAGAAGCATAGAGACGTGATATAGAAGGAATTCAGCTAAAAGCAACATAGACTTTCAGTCAGTAGCTAAATGTAAACAAGCAAACAAAAATGCAATAACGGCTTTCTCAGAAAAGCATTTAAACCGCTTACTAGCGGAACTAAGAGTACATATATGTATCTATACATCACAAACACATCAAGATGTAATATTACCTAATTCGTAAATTGAACGGCAATCTTTAAATAGACAAGCTGCATCTTTTAATTTATTTGCTTCAATTCCGCATAAGCATTCATTTTAACTGATTAGCGAAGAAAAATTTTTGGAAAAAATATTTGTGTTATCGAATTTTCATGATTTGAAACTCACACCGCGCTGTTTATGCCCGTAATATGTTTCCTCCGTAAATGATTTACCATTCCCAAAGATTATCACACCATTTTACTTAGACTGTACATTGACGTTCTAATTAAACAACCGGGGACCGCGGTAGAGTATGGCCGCAGCGCTTGGCTTCGGAGTTATTCTACCAAAGTCGCTCAGGTTCGAATCCTGAGCACTGCACTTTCGCAGGGTGTTTATGGTGTCTGGGGTATGGGGTTTTTCAAGGGTGGGGCATGTTAGAACTGTGAATAGCACGAAATGTGCTGAGCCGGGGTAAGCTGGGTGGGATGGGAACCTTCTTAAAAAAAAAAAAAACTTAAACAACCAATTTTCTTACCACTAACCATTTAAATCAATTACTCATGAAACACAATGAAAAATTGCATTAAATGCGAAAACCACTACTGGTATTTCCATTTTATAAACTGCATAAATCTGAACATTTGACGTTAATTGATCGAAAACCACAATTATTTTAATTTCCGCTTTTGGTCAATGTGTTAAACCATAGCTGACAAGAAATTAAGTTTATGTTTTGCGTGTACCATCTTGATACGCACATTAAATTCACACTAAAGTTTAATAGTGCAAAAAAAGGCTATCGCTTCCAATAAGATTAAGATGAAAGGTTAATTTTAATTGTGAATGATATCGTTTTCAGTTTGGAATAGCAGATTATTATCAATTGCATTACTATTTATAAATTTTAGTTAAATACAGATGCGAAGCCACTAAGCGGTACCAATTACTTTAATAGGTAGTTTTTTAGGTTCTGTTATGTAAGTGGTATCAGTTGTATGCAGAATGCTAAAAAAAGGTGTTAAATATTTAAGAGACGTATTGTACAATCAAAAACAAATCGAACAGTTTCAAACAACATGGGTACCAAAAACTAACCGTTTGCGAGATTTGTGTAAGCAAATTTGTTTCAAGATTTACTACTAAATCCGAATTGAACAAAATTGCCCAATAATTCGAACAACGCTGTACACTTTTTAAAGGATACGGAATTTTTCCTGAGAAACTGCTACAACCGTAGCGTCATCTTCATTTCCAATTGAACATAAAACAGTATTAATAAAACTTGAAATAGGAAATCGTTCACATTTCCCAAACGGTGGATTTGGGTGTCCATATAGATTAAGAGTTTCCTAATTGTCCGATACTACATATTCCTGTATTTATTGGGATAATTGGCTTGTTTCACTTATTGCATTATGCAATCGTATTTAAGAGACATACAATTGTTTTTTGTTTATGATATGAAATATTTCACAATTTACCTAAAATAGGTTGGTGTCAGTTTTCGTAAGCAATAAGAATGGGTAAAGTGAGCAGATAAGCTCAACGAGGGCGTGGAAGAGAAGGTCAAAAACGGAAAAATGGCTTCGTAGGGCAAGAAAGATGCTGATTGGATTTGAGTAAGAATGTTTATAATGTTAGAGGATCCTTTCTTAAATTTTATTATTATTTACTATTCTGCCTTAAGTTGGCTTTTTTATTATCATTGCTGGCCTATACTATGTTACTTAAACACGGAGTAAACAATTTTTCTCAATTTTTTTATACTGTGACGAACTTAAAATGTTAATAGCAAAGATCCTAAGTAATCTCTCATAGAAGAGGTAGACGATTTCTCCGGTTCAAGAGTATTTCCCGTATCCTTCTCAAGTCTACCACCTATATTTTGCCGCTTGCAGAGTTTGTGAAAAACGTGGAATGGTCTTTCTAAGATTAAAGTTACAATCGCAAGCCTACAAAAATACTTTACTTTTGACTGAGTTTTTTTCTGCGTATATTGCTGTGTTATATGAACCTTGATTTAGATAATCTAATAGAAAGTAAACTTTTTTAGGTAATTTAAAGCTATTTTATCCTTTAAACCTGAAAAATAAGTTGTTATAATTAAGTAACGGTCATGTTCAATTAGTGTTTCTCATTGTATGAAGGTATTATAGGTATTTGTCAAACTTGACTGTGAGTTTTTCACCTGGAAAACAATAAGATTTGTGTATTATGTTCGACAACTTTCAACTAACATGTAATTTTAGAGGAAAATGGACCTTCCAATTGTATGTGAGTAATATTTGGATATAGACGTGAAGAACATTTTAATATGATTTTGATAATCATTAATTCTGATATAATTTAAGGTGATTTATGATTAAAATGAATATGAATTATGTTAATTTGTGTTAATTTCATTCTGCTTTCCCATTGGTTGAGGAAGTTACATGTTTTTTGTGAAATGTACTTATTTACTTGTATTTTGATGTTGCCATGAACACATGTTAAAAAAAGAAACAATGGGGACTTGCAATAAAAATCTCAACGTGAGCAGACGCTCGTCTGGAAAATTAATTAAAATTGCAATTTTGTGTGTTTCTTATATCTTGTTTGAATAAAACTATGTTATTAAGTGTTACGGTTCAAATCAGCTATATTTGTTACTTATCTGTTTGAAAAATGGATAAAATTCGGTAAATTAGCCAAAAATCGAGCATTTTTGGGGGGAGTATCAAAGTAGCTTCAGTAGACTACAGTTTCTTCTTCGACATGTTTCGTTCGTATCTACGTTTTCCGTGTAAAACTGCGACAATCTTCGAGGTTAGGAATCATCTACAAGTTGGACAAAAGTGTAATACCTGTTATTTGGGAGATATTCGCATCATATTCTGAAACTGCAATTGAAATAGCAATCGAAGTTAATTTAAAATAAATCAAAACAAATAGGTAAGTAACATCGATTCAACAACAATTTGAAAACTGAAGCAAATTTGGGGTTATCAATTTAAAAAGAAAATATGAAGGTGCAACGTATTTATGAGTTTATTGGTATATTTGAACATCTGAAGTAATAAGCAGTAAACAATATTTCGGTTAATTACCTTGTGAAACGATTTTACGAATACGAAGATACTCAGTCCAAAGTTTTTCTGCGAGGAACTTAGAAATAAACAAGGATGGTCTTTCAACAGGGAGCAGGAGTGCCATCCTAGTTTCATGTAGTGAATTTTACCAATATCAGAAAAAATAAGCAAGTGCTTCTATGTAAAAAGGTGGGTCTGTTTGAAAGTGCTTTGTTAAATTAAACATTACTATTTATTTCATTTAATTGTTAAAGTTGTTTTATAAGAAAAAACTTAGATAATTCGATAACATTTAATTCATTTCTTTATTGCATCCATATGTTATATGTAAGTTGATGTTTACTACTTTGTATCCTTCGCCTTGTTCAGTTAACCAGCGCAAGAATTTAAAGGTTATAGAGCAGTTACCACAATTTATATTATAACGCCTAAGATAAGAGCTTCTTTAAAGTTTATGTTTGAAGTGTGCCCTCTGTATTGTTTCAACAACTTATATAACAATATTGTAATACATAGTTGTTTTACATATGAAAGAGAGATCGTGTTTATTACTGGTGCAAGTAAAGCAACATTCCTCCTTTTTCAAACCATAATATTTTTTTTGTCGCTTCAATGTGGGGCTCATATGTAGCTCCATCAATAAAACATCATAATAATATGTATATCTACTTTATACCTAATATTTAAAACTTTATACAATAAGTCAAATGTCATCAAAAGCAACAGCTTAGTGGTACGACTCATATACTACTATGTAGACACCGTTGTTTTCGTTGATTTCCTGCCACCGTGGGCAGCAATTGCTATGGTACAATAAATCCCTAAAAACGAAACAGAACCGCATCTTTCGGTTTTTCTCTCTTTAAAGATAAGAAATACATACATTCCAATGATAATGTACTGGATGTAGTACCTATAGATTATTTCGTTTATATACACACTCACTTTTTGGTTTAGTTTATTTTGATTTATATTTAAATTCTCTTGTATATTTTGCTTAAAGTGCATTTCTGCCTCAACAAAGAAATTTCATTATTAATAACTACCTGCAAAATGGCAAATAATCATAGTCAATGTCCAAAAGAATTCTATGAAAAATATCCGAATTTATCCGCTGTTTAATGTTGGCGCTTGCAATATAATTAAATTAGTTTTGAATTGTTACAAAACTCTTGGGCAGTATGAATTGAACAGAATTCATTGTAGCAGGATATCATAGGACAGTTGGAGTGTTACGTAAAATGGAATTTATATCACATTTGCTTTACTCATCAAACTCAGCTGCGTATAATTTTCATAAAATATCCAGAAAATGTCCCGTTGTTTTGTAACTGTTGGTCACAAAGAACCTACTCTATACGGTCATAGTAACATTAATAGTCGAAAATCGATTACCAAAAATAATCGATTGAATCGATTAATCATTATATGGTCGAATAACTGGAGAATCGATTAATCGAATAATCGATCGTTTAAGTAAATATTTTAAGGTTCTGTTAATCTGTTAATATTCACAGCATTACCAGAAGCATTATTAGCAACAGTAACTACAAATAAGCCAGTTTATAGTACATTCCATAAACAAAGCATGAATGTATTGAAATTCGCATTGCCTGAAAATCGTTACAACTATTTCTTAATCTAATAAGAATCCCTATTACTACACGAGATGGGGATAAACTACAGTGATATATTTTTTAAGCAACTGTCACTCCATTTATGAAATTAGTTTGCTCGGGGCCGTCCGGTCGATTCGCTTTCGAATTACCATAGTGCAGTTTCTCTCCTTGCTTGTCTTACATACATGTTCGTGCCTTTAGCAAACTTACCTCGTGCTTGATACTAAGTCACTACAAATCCAAAAAACAGTTTCGGTAATATGATATTATGTACAAACATATCATTGTATTGCTTTGCTGCTTTTAGTAGAGAAGTACATGCAATTATTTCTTGGTCGTGAATATACTGCAATGAAAAAGTGAGAAAAAATAATAATAGCATACTGTTGTTTCCTCTTTAGCTTGGGCAGTTTATAATTTTGTTTAATTACCAATTATCAGACACAAAATGTATTAATTGCTTAAAACATATTATTAAAACCTTCAAGAATTGGATAATCGACAAATAATTGATTAATTAGACGATTGATTAAAGGGTAATAGATTAATCGGAGGATCTAGCAATGGAATAATAGATAAATAGGACCTAATCGAATAATCCGCTAATTAATTAATCGATTATTTGAAGGAAAATATCAAAGGTTTTATTAATCGATTAATATACACATCCATACCCATCAGTAGTTTCAATTTGAAAGTGAGAACAACAGTTATATTTAATTTGTTTTTCTTTCGATCTCGTTGCGATTTATCAGAAAAACATCGCATAATGCGTTACTCTGAAATTCTAAACGGTTTTGTTTTACTGATTTAAAAGTTCTACGCAACTATATTTTTATTTGAACGTCAAAAATTAATTGGTGTAGCACTTTGGTTCATATTAGAACAGAATGAATCGTTTTCTTATAGACAATATTTGTAATTAAGTAAGTGAAGTAACTAAATAATAAAGATGATAGTATAATAAATATTTCAAAAGGGAACAGGATGCTCATCGTTTACATTACTTGAATGCCTGAATGAAGAATTATTATTGACAGTCGTAATTATAATTACCTTTTCAGTGTGTATTTATACATATTCAAAGAATTGGTAATACTTAAAACCAAAGTCACTTCCCACGGACGTAACCTCAGTTTCCTTTAAACAGCTGATGAATACACTCCCGGATAAGAATCACAGGCTTTCGCGCCTTATAGGTATACGCAACACCCAAAGCCTTCATCCTGCTATAAATCTATGATTTAATATTATATAACGTCTACCCAGTTGAAAACGTCACATGAATGTACCTTCTAGGTGACTATTAAAACGTGTGACCCAAAAATCATGGATCCATTGTGGAAGTAAGCACAATATTTCAAAATGGTAACACAGTCTTTATTCAAAACCAATCGAAAATTTTCTGAATGAATATTTCTGAAATTCCAATAGTGCAACGTACACTAAAAAACAATGGTCTGTGGGAGTATTGAATGACCTGATGACCGCAATTTTATGGGTTGCCTTTTAATGGATAAAAGGAAGATTTCTATTAACGGATTAGATCATGACCACATACCTATTATTAACTTGACGCATTACCACGCTTTCCAGTCACGGTGGCAACTAACACATTAATAAATATGTCTTCGATCCATCAGTTGCTGATTATATGATTTGCAGAGTAAGGTGCAAAAGGAGGTACTTAAATTCTTTAAATATCATTCAAACAACCATAAATAACCAAAAAAGAAGACATGTATGACATGCTTAAACGTCCCAAATTGATAGATTTACAATCATAGAACATATTACTACATGTAAGTATGATGCATTCTATGCTTGACGTTTGTAAATAGGTAACATAAAATTTGTAAAAGGTTCCAGCAATTAAAATGTCGAATGAAAAAACTGCGAATACTAAAATTTGTGTCACATAAATGTCACCAAATTAAAAATAAAAATGTAGAGAAGGGAAAATTTGCACAATAAATATTTGAAGTTTCATTTGATTGTTATTTGTTCTTCTATCAGTCGCAAACGTGTATTATTTTTCTAATTCGCTTAAGTTTTCTGTTTGCATTCTCGTTTAATTTGACTGAAATCAAACAGCAGAGTAATGTGAGTATTGCTCGACTTCCGGTATAGAAAATAAGAAATTTAAAGCTGTCATAAATGCAACGCTAGTGGATTAACTTAACGAGCATACAGCGTTGCCAGGCCAAAGAAAAATCACCAGATATTGCGCCAGAAAGAGACTAGAGTGGAAATTTCAAAATTTATCATAAACTTGAAAATACGTTTAATTTCATTTTAATATTTTAAAATGTTTCTATATGAAATGGAAAAAGCAAGTGGAATCAATAATTTAATTCGGTTAAATGTCGGATATTTTCGTGACAGTTTTAATTTTGTCATTTTTGACTGTTTTATTTAGTGATGTCTAGCATGGATTTTTCCAATTATCTTTGAGTGACTCTCAGATCTTCGATATGGTCTTCTATTTTTGTTTAAATTTTCGCTCCCTATGTGAATGTTGGCAGGACACAAGGATTCAACACACTGATTTTGAGGTGTTGAACTATTTTACTGTTTCACGGAATAAATAATTCGTTACCAAAAGTCCTCTTAGCTTATTCTTATTCTTCTTCTTATTTATTTTTCAGGTTTGCTCTTTCCAATTGCATTAGTTGTCTCAGATACCCATATTCGTCCACTCCGATTTCTGTTTCCCATACTTTTCTTTGTTTCTATAGTTAAAATAAAAAACTATTAATGATCAACAAAGGAGGAATGACGAAAACTGTCATCCTGGAACCTAGTTTGGCCTCTGTTCTATTTATTTTTATAAAAAACAGCCATGGTAGAAAAATCACGATATGGAAGGATCCTCATAAGAGTTTTCACCAAATCACTAGGTTGGCTAGAAAATCACTAAATCTAGTAAAAGTTTAGAAAGCATGGCAACACTGCGGGAATAATGCGAAGCTGAGTTAGTAGTAGCGAATGAAGAAGGATTTTTAGGTTAGATAACCTAGGAAAGTTCAGTTTGATTCTACGTTAATTTAACGTTTTAAAGATTGCCTTTAAAGTGTAAAGAATAATTATGCGTCTACGTTTAAAGAAAGTTGCACATTTGTACAGTGTGGTCAACAAACATTGACTGTAGAACGCAAAACGTCCGTCATACAATTTATAAATATTTCATACATTACTTTAATATTATTATTTACTATTATCTACCGTATAATAACTGTAGCAATTGAACAACTACTTTTAAACATCTTATAAAATATAATAATGGGGATAGTATAGCAACAGATGATAGTGTTTATCGTGTGAAAATGATATGCTCTAGTAGAGTGCGTAGGCTACTCAGTTTGCTGGGTAGGTTAACTTACAAAAAAAGTAAATCAACCGAATAGCTCGGCAAAGTTTATACTCAGTAGGAATAGTAAGATAACTCCATAAATAAATTTTAGGACCAACTTGGTGACCGTTTTTGGTTGGTCTATGCTTGTAGGGAGACCCCAATATATATACCACTCGCAATCCCAGCTCCTTCATAACCTTACCCTCATCATTTTGATATCGTAGCATGGTAGTATTCTAAAGCAAGTTTTTAGTCCTCTCACAAACATTAAAAATTCCAGACATTAAATTAATATGTAATAAATACCATACATTTAGCTACTCATTGTGATATCTACAACCTATACACGTAGTGCTTAGTAGTTTTGAGCAACTTGCTATATTAAATCTTTCTCATAACGGCAATGATTGCTTTCTTTTCAGTGGTAGTATATAAGGGTTGGTCAAACTAAGGTAGTCAAACTGTGAACTGTTCATTTCTAGTGCACATTGATTGCATTGGTTTTATAGCCGCCTAGTAAGAATGCATATTGAATTAAGTAGGCATCGTATTGTTGTTGTATAGACTTATTAATTTAAACAAACTACAGAACTTTGTCCGTTTGAATGTGGTAGACAATGATGTGGTTGAAATAAAATCAGTAGTTTGGACTTCCATTGTCTTTATTTTAAAAACACAGTAATTACACAACGTTTCGACTGTTAGGTACTGTATATACAGTATTCACCTGATGACGACTGTAGATACCTAACAGTCGAAACGTTGTGTAATTACTGTGTTTTTAAAATAAAGACAATGGAAGTCCAAACTACTGATTTTATTCTTCTACAGAACTTTGCATTAATTAAAGTGTAGATAATAACCAAACAAGTCACTATAACTCCTTTAACAACCAGTATGTGACAGTAGATCTGCGACATCTTCAAGAGTTTATTAAACAGTCGCTTGTAATTCCTTCGATCTTTATTATATTTGAGTCAATCAACAGAAAGATTTTTTTTATTTCCAGGAGGTTAATAGAAAATTAATACTTCGTTAACACATTACTATGATGAACTTCTCCTATGCATTGATCTGTATTGAATGTAATAGACACAAATGCAGCATTTTCTAATTTCACTTTCAATCTTTATGTTTAATGTGTTTAATATGTATAAGTCGCAGTAGATTTAATAATTTTTTTTATATATTAATAATTTACAGTGTCTATCGGAGCCTTAATAGCGTCGTACTGAAAAAATAATGCAGTTATATGTCTGGGCTCCAGAATGTAGATTATTTGTAGCCGGCGTTACTGTTACATGTGTTTTATACATTATAATGCATTTTCATCGAGAATTTAGGTATATTTTAATTTCTGTTTTAATTTATCATGTCAATAATTTAATCAGTTTGCTATCGATAGTAAATGTAGCAGGAAATAGCATATTTATTTTATCGCTATATAGGAAAATAATTTTGTTATATGAACTTGCACTACTGTAAAAATCATTTCATAAAAATTTTAATTTATTCCTTAAAACATTTCCGGTGTCAAGGGGGCTTGGAGAAGATTGCCCTAATATTAAATATTTACAAACATTGGATTATAAGCAGGAAATAACACTTCGTTGAAACAATGCAACTTTTCTTCTAGCTTGGTCTGTTCAAAGAAGTCTGTTAGAAGGATATTCGATGGATGTAGGTTTGAGTTACAAGTTGTAGTAGTGATCGTTGTATCCTAGTTTAGACTACGGTCGGTAATTCCATTACACAATGCCCTGCAGTTACATTATTTTATTGTCTACACCCACGGTAATAATTTCTACTACATTTATGTAGCTGGTGTTTTGTTGTATTCCACATTGTTATGTAGATATGAATGTTGATTTCTACTAAAAAATGAAATCTTAATAAATGTTTCCTTAAATGAAAAAAGATAATCCGACTGCACCTAAAATTTATAGAATCCTATTTGAAAACATTATGACATTACAGCACCATGTTATATCCCAATATATACCAACTGAAGCATATATTAGAGTTTTATTAAAATATTTTAAAAAATTAACAATACAACTATTGTGTATAATGTTAAGAAACAGAATAAAAGTTCTCTTATAATAGTATTTTTTCCTAAAATTGCATTGAATTTAGGCTCCTAATATGTTTTTCGTAAAGTTAAGTATAATATACCAGCAGGAGCCGAAATAATATAAACAACTAGGTATAGGTTTTGTGTTACAAGACCGAGATCATCAAATTATGTCATGCTTTATTTAAGGTTTGTTTTTCTATGTTCTGATACCAGTTGAACGTAAAGTAAAATAGCATTTGATAATAATTGCATTTCATTAAAATTTGGCGAATTAGTTAAAATATTGTTAGGAACTAACGTGAATCAAGGCTGCTTTTTAACATACACTTACACGTAAAGTAAATGTAATGAAATGCTATTAGTTTCGTAATAGAAGAGTAGTTTCTTGTTAAGGTGTCATTTCCTGATCCGTATTCTATATTTTTCAGGTGCTATAAACAATTAAAAAATTATAATTGTTGCGAACGTACGTATTTTTTAAATGTTTCAGTTTTTATAAAACACGGATTTTATGCAATAAACTAAAACTGAAAACTAATAAAAGCAAATGCGCGATATTATTTCCTCTTTTGTTCCGCTTTTCCAATTTCTCTCATAGTCAATCTCTTTTCCACATTTTTTTTCCTCCGTTCTCTACCCTCTAACTTTCTTATAGTTTCACTTTCTCTTACATTCTCGCTTTATTTGTGTCTTCCGTTTTCTCTTTTTCGCTATCTCTTTCATTATCACTCTCCTTCTCTCCTCTGTTCTCACCCCCCCCCTTTCTCTTCCTGTTTCTATTTCTAAGTATTTCTTGTTGTCGCCGTTTATGTTGTTCTATTCTACAGTTTTCTTTATTTCTGCTGCTCTTTCTCTGTTTCTAGTATTTGCTTCTCTTTTTCTTATTTTCTGACTTTATTTTAGTAATTAGTAGTGATATTGATTTGACTTAATGTTTAAACTTGCTTCTGTTAGAAAAATACAACAGTAATAAAAATTATATCTACAGAAGAACTCATGGTCTTCAAGGTACAGTCAATATCAGTCTATTACAACCGAGTGCCCATCTCATCCGATTTTGATTTTTTTTTAAGTTGACTACGTAATTAAACTGTAAGTTGTAAAATAATACATTTACTAAAAGTCTGAACAACACAAAAAATACAAAAATATGAGAAAACTTTTTTCTTTGAATTACCTTTTGCTGAAAGTATTGTTATTAAATTTGTGAGGATTTTAAGATATCTGAAAAAGTCACTTTTACTTGCTTCGGTTGTTCTTTTACTTCTTTCTTTTGTTCTTCGTTGCCATTAGAATAAAATTCTTCAGTGATCTCTTCGTTTGTTAATTCCTGGACGGTTATGCGGTTATCATGAACATGGACATAATATGTAAATAGATTCTTCTTCTTCGAGTGCTTAACATGGGCTTCAAACCACGGGGTGTGCATACAGTTCTACTCCAGAGAAGAGTTACTAGCCAGAATACCTCGCTGGTAAATAGATTATTGTCCACAAATTTTCAATGCGCTTATTCTCATTTTCTGGATCCCAATATTCTCAGTTAATGAAATCGGTTCCTTTACCCTGCATGTCTAAAACAATTACCGGTAGTTTCCGCAGATATTGTCTGCCAAACAAGGCTCAGTATGTTCATGGCGTCTAAAATTGTTAAAGCTTTTAACATTATTGGCATCTTGTATTTGCACGATTCCCAGCAAAAGCATATTTCTGTAAATTTGTTTAAGGCTCCATCCGACACCCTGGTCCATCGGTTGCAATACGATGGTTGTTTTTGGTGGAAAAAAAAGCAAGCTTGATGTTGCGTAATGTAATTAACGGATGTGTCGGGCAATTATCCACAAGCAGTAAGATTTTTAGGTTATCTCGCGATACGAAAGGAATTCCCCAGCGAAATTAGGTTTGAATATAATGGACTTTTAGCGAATTTTTAGTCCATTGCAAGTGAAAGTCGATTATAAGCGAGTCCATAGTATGCGATTGTATTTACATCGGTTGAAATGATTCTCTAGTCCGCAGTTTGGTCTATTACAAGCAAGTCCATTATAAGTGGACTATACTGTATGTTCTAAATCACTATTTATTTAATAATTAATTTGTTTCTTACAATGCTGATGTATACAGCGTGTTTCTAATATTTTCTCCTTGTTTATTATTGGATATACAGGGCACGTTTACAGTCAACATTATTCGATATTATGAGCCGAATCAAGTGTTTAAAAACTATGTTTTGTGATACACATTTTTAAATATAATTATAGTTTGATTTAATAATATAAATTTTCCTTAATTTAAATTGTTTTTGTGATATCTTAGCGGATTGTGATGCACACATTTTATAAAGATAGTATTCCAGTTTCAAGTTTCAACCATTTTTCATCAAATTTAATATGGTCTTCTTTCTTCTTCTAGTGTTTTATCTCTTACGAGACGTAGCGATCTTCTCTCCTATGCTTGTGTTACGCGCTTAGAGTGCCACAGACATAGAGGACCTACAGCTTAACGTGGGCTCCGAACCACGGGAAGTGTAAACGCTTCTAGACCAGAGAAAATTTACTGGGCAGAATATCTCGCTTGTTTGTCATAGCCTTGCAAGGTATAACGGTGGTTAAAAATCCGATGTTCCGATACTGGGAAATTACCCCAAGACATTCAGCATAGAAGTCTAACGCGTTAACCTCTAGCCCACGGCCGCAATATGCAATTACATGCAATATAGTCAACTCACTTAGGACAAACTCGGGTACAATAAGACGCCCGATATAATGAGCAGTAAGTCGTAAATATGTGCAGCTGCATTGTTACTGTATTGTGTTTCCTGCTTACGGCTATGTTCATTATAGAAACAACGCCCCAAATAAAAATATGTTTAGAATTTCAGATCGTATAAAAACATCAGTTAAAGATGATTATAATTCCAATACGCCACTGCCCGTAAGATAATCCTTAGATTTATGAAGTTTTTGCAGTGAAACTATTGACACGGTTTTTTCAATTAAATTCTTGTAGTAACAATACATTTAGAATGTTTCTATACGTAAGTTTAAAATTTTAAGCACATCTGGCACTCACCTTACAACACTTTAGATTGTTTTTATGTCTTCATACTTCACACTAATTTGTAAGTTTTGAGATATTTGACCAGCTGTTTACTCGTCTATGTTGCTGAATAAGGGGATTAACTTTTTCTGTATTTTTACGATTAACGGAAGTTACAGCTCTTCGTTTATATGGCTCATTTTCTACACGAGTTCTCCCGTCTCTAAATGGTTTTGGTCACTCAAACATCCGACTTGTATACAGACATTGATCGCTGAATTGTGTTCGCAGTCTTGTAAGATGTTCAGTCAAATTTCAGTTTTCGTTCGTAATAAATTTGATTGATTGATACAGTGAACAGAACTTCACGACATCCTAACTGTGACTGTCAAAATAATATTATAGCGTAACAATTGCCATAAATATGACATCTACAACCTTTCATTAACTAATTTTTTTAATTGTCTTGGGATGGGATTTTAATTTTAACATTTCTGTTCAAATTTAAACAATTTTCGTACATCACAACGTTGTATGTTTCTAATGAGATAATAATATTTTTAATACAGTGCGATCAAAAATAAACCCGCCGTTGCTTGTTGAATGAAAATTGCTCGTCGTAGATTAGTGCAGAATTTGCCAGGCGATTTCTATGAGGCTGCTCTCTTCAATTTGTCCAATCTAAGACAAGCGGATTTTGTGACAGACTACCGCGATTTGGTTTTTATGACCGCACCGTCGTAAATAAAAGCGTGAAATTAGAAGCTAGTCACGATTGTATCGCACTAATAATTAATAAGTGATATAATATCTGTTAATGATTTTTAAATTCCGGACTGATTTTGTTATTTTATGTTTGTAGTCGAATTGCATCAAAGATTTTATAAATAAAGCAAAAAAGAAGCAAGGTTTGGTTGAAGTTTTATAATATAACACGTTAAATTATTGCACAATTTTGCCCTAGTGACTGATTTACAGTAATAGGCTGTTGGTGCTGGAAAGATTGAGGTGATTACAGCCGCTACTTCCGCGGTTTGTGACATGCTTTAGTTATGTCGTTTTTTTATGATACGCTAGATTGTTTTGATTTTTATTTTAAGATTCAAGTTTTCTAAAAGGTTGCAAGTTGAACGGTTACTTTTTTATGCGGATGTAAATTTGCGATTACGTAAGATTTAACAGCATAGAAGAGAACTTTAATCTTCAATATTGCGAACAACTCTTGAGCTATCATTTTAACATTCGACGGATTGAAAATATATTAAACATAGGTTCACACTTATAGATAGATATAAATATTACTTGAAACTGAAGTATGCTGTTTGTACATATACGTATAGCATTAACATGTTATACAGTACGATTAACAAAATTTTCCATTGGGTTGGCTGTAGAAAATAAAACGTGTACCTTTAATTAAGTAGATTAATTTACTGCAATTATTTAACATTAATTAAGTTACTACAACTATTTTACTATAAAACGCAAAGTATTTACTGATGACTGTATAACATAACATTAACATCTACAGTAATTACGATCTTCGTACAACGTTCTTTCGAATTTCATAAAAGTCGGCATTTAAATTGTTCGATAAACCTGGATGAATTCTTCACATGTTCGTTCAAACTCTTGAAAATCCATGTAAGAACTGTTTTACGGGAGTCTAGCTATCACTACATTGGAGTTTTTGTTCTATATCGAAATAAATAATAATATTCAATCAAATAAATAAAGAAGTTTGTAAAACTACGGCATTACATATTTAAAAAAATGCGTATTACGTATTTTGTTTATCTTTTTTCACAATACATACATGTTCTCAAGACACAATAGATGGAGAACTAGAACTCAAGAAGCTTCTGCAGAGTTTGGCAGGTTACAAGTCAGTTGTCAACTGTTAGTCTAAAGGTAGATTAAACTCGTGCTAAGCTGTTTTTAAACTTTATTATATGATATACTTGTTTATACATTTTTAATGATTATGTATCACAAACGTTTTTTAATGTACATATGTATAAGAATTGTATTGTATGTGTAATGTGCATTTTTTAAATATACTCATGTGTGATTCTAATCAAAATGATTTCTTTAGATGAAATATTGTTCTTTTTTTAAATAGGAAGCATAAATAGTGATAGCTATACGTCCATTAGACAGCGTATGCAAATTTATTTATAAAGAATTGAAACAACTTGTATATAATCTATGTTTGTCAAGTAATTCAAATGTCTCTTATTAGGTGTCAAAATCTTTAACAAACTTATAGAATGCTTGTATTCCTCAGCATATTAAATTATCTACGCAGAAATAGCGTGTTTCACAATTAGTAATACTAATACTAATAACAATACAGGGTGGGCCAATGAAAACGAAACAGACCCGATTTTACATATTTATCGTTATTAAAAAAAAATCGCTCGGACTCGTCAATTTTTGTTTTGAAGGGGAAACTTTTTGCGTTTATTTTCAACCTTGTGACTTCAACCTCCTACGGATGGTGAGCTTCACCCCTAAAATGCTAAATGGGAAAGGGGTTCAAGTGATACATCACTTAAAAGGGCATTAAATTTTCGAGAAAGTGCCTTTTAAAGATAGTCACCCGCCAAAAACCAATAATTCATGATTTTTCACATTTATCGTAATTTACACCAGTCATGTTTTATTGATTAAGAAATTTACCTTAACCTTCACGTTATTAAATGTTCGAAATATTGACCTCCAGCGTCCATACAGTACAGGTTTTGTTGAAAACGGTTTCGGACCTTCTAAAGCATTTCTGGGTAACTTGCTGGCATTCGTTCGTTGTTGATCCGCTGAGGCAAATCATTAAGGGATTCTGGCTGAGTAATATAAATTTTACTTTTTATGTGGCCCCACAGAAAGAAGTCTAAAGGGCCTAAATCTGGTGATCATGCCATTCCACTGCCTCCTCTTCGGCAAATCCATCTACCAGGAAATGTTTCGTGTAGATATTGACGAACAGCAAGGGTATAGTGTGGATGTGCTCCGTCTTGTTGAAACATCAACTCATTCACATTGTAACGGTCATTTTGTTCCATATATATTATCATCATCCTCGTTTGAACCGCTTGCGCAATGTCGAGGCGGTGTGAGGCAAAGCTAAGCTAGTTTGTGCTATGCACAACAGGGCCCGACTCTGCGGGTTACCATATTGGTGCGAAACCGTGCTTGGCTTGCCTGTTGTATGTGAATGTTATTGTTTATGGTTTTGTTACTCCTCTAATGCGACCGTAATACGAGGAGTGCCATTAATTTGATCCCCAATTGCAAATGGAGACCGGGACCCAGTACCGATCACCCAGGGAATTAGAAAAATTTCCGACTCTGGAGAGATTCGAACCGGGAAGAGTTTGGACTATTACATCCAAACCTTGGCTCTTCTACTACTGAGCCATCCCCGCCCTCATTTTGTTCCATAATTTAAGTTATTGCTGGATCAACATGATCTCGTATTAAATTCAAATACATTTCTCTTGTTAGATTTCCTGGTAGAAAAAAGAACCAACAACGCGATAGCCATAAGTTCCTTCCCACGCGTTCAATTTTTGAGCATTTTGAGTGTGAATTTCATGGAATATGTGTGGGTTTTCGGCCCAATAGCGACAATTATGGCAATTAACAATCCATTTCACAAAAAATGAACACAAAATCAAATGCTAAAAAGCATTCACTCATACCCTCACAAAAGTCCAAACGTCTATTAAAGTCATTTTCGTTTAATTATTGGACAAGGTGGATTTTATGGGCTTCTAATTCTTCGTTGCTGGTGTAAATTATGGTAAAAGTGAAAAATCATGAATTATTAGTTTTTGGCGGGTTACTATCTTTAAGGCATTTTCTCGAAAACTACTGATCCGAGTTTGAAAAACTAGAAAGCGTTAAAACGAGAATTTAATGCCCTTTAAAATGATGCACCACTCGATCCCATTTCCTATTTAAGGTTGATAGGTTGAAGTGAAAAGTTTGAAAATAAACGCAAAAAGTTTCACCCTCAAAATAAAAATTGCCGGGACCGAGCGATTTTTTAAAAAATAATGATAAATATGAAAAATCGGGTCTGTTTCGTTTTTATTGGCCCACCTTGTATATTAATATTTTTAGTAATAGAAATTTAACAGTGTAAAAAAATTTATGTTGAACTGTCATGGTTCAGCAGCTTTACTTAGTTATTTCAAAAAATGTATGGGTGTCATGACAAAGGTATTTTGAGTTTAATAAAAATTTAACTGTGAAAAGTAAGTAATTAGTTTTTCCAGAGAATGTTTTATCTATCGATAGGAGTAATACAAAGCATAAAACTGTCATTTTCATGCTTGTAAAATATAATATCGGCGTTGGCTTAGCGAAACCCGTATGTATAATGTACGCTTCAATTACGTTTGGTCTACATACCTGTCATGGTTAATTTTAGTCGTCCAGTTGCGTAACAGCTAATCGCAGTTAAATACTCTCCACCAAGTTATTCAGCAGCGTTACATTACATAAGGTAATGATTTGTAGCGGTACGCCTCATGTACCATTAGGGCATTTCATCTCATTAAATAGAAAATTGTGCGTTGTAGGTAATTGGACAAATGAAATGAGATTTAAGATTAAACCAACTGAATGTAATAGATTTACTGCTTTGCCACAAGAAAACGTATACTTTGTTATAATGTCTTCACATCTACAGCCAACGCGCTTCTTAGCTTGCGCAACTCATTAAAAGATAATTTTACTGTTTTGTTTTCAATGTCAATGTACTGCAAATACTAGAGGAGACGTAAGTAACCGTAATAATAATTATTATGAGCATAACTTTCTCTTTAATTTTAGAAGCTAATGTTGGAAGTAAATTATCGTACTACTGCGTTATATATACTTCACTGCTTCGTTCTCTACTGTATTAATCTATATTCCAGATTTTTTAGTAATGCTGTTTTTAGGTAAACTAAATATTAATCCTTATTTTGACTTTAGAATTGATTGACTGTGTAACAATAACAGTATGTTAGTAGAATTAATATCAGCTGATGTCAAAATAGTACCCGCAGTTCAATTGCTAAAGGTTCCTTATCAAGTTTAAGTTTTCCTTGAGTTAGTTTGATAACACTATTGTAAGTTGTGAAAGTAGCTGGCTGTTGTAATATGGGATTGCTCATCATGTAACTAACATGAGGAACGTAAAAATATACTTTGTTATGGGAGTCAATCGAGTGGCTGTAGACCAATTAAAGTGTATATGCTGTTGCATATTAAACGCCTTAGACAATTGGCAATGTATTTTTGCTTTCATCGTTGTAAAATGCGTATATGAATCTATGCTACTATTTGAACTTCATTGAAATAACAGCCGTTCTTGATAGTTCAGGTATATTTAACTGAGTCAGTCGCTAGGAAACGTGAAAAATTTATATAATTAACTATATTGTTACCCAAAATAAAATAAATAGCCTTTTCTACTGTCATCATTGCTATATTAATAGACAACATACCCAAGGTTTAAATAAAATGAAACAATAATCCTAAATAATACAAGAAGTTATGACTACAAATAGTGCAAATATACAGTGTAATCAACCTACGTTAATGATATATGTATGTGGAATAGATTTATTGATTTTTGCTATATAAGTAATGTAACCCTATATCAAAACGTGTCTAATTTTCTTAAAATCGGAACAATGCCAGACTCTGCATACAATTTATGTTGTGGTATACTACACGCATTAACTTCTACATTGACTGCGGTTCGATTTACAGCATTTAATATAATAAAACATAATTAGAACATTACAAAAACAAATAATAAGTAAATAATTTGATATATTACATGGTGTTTTTTACATCAATTCACTAAAATGTAAATAAGTTTTATTATTCTTGTCTGATTGTGATAAACTCGCTTGTTTTGGAAAGCTAACAGTTCAAGCTTAATTTCCAGTCAATGTAGAATTGAGTGTGCAAAGTGAATGAAATCTGACCATGAAGTGAAAAGTTGGTTAAAAAATGTATACATTAGACTATATCTTGAAAACGAGATTGTTAACCTAAGTTAGTTTTTCAGCTTCTAAACTAGCATTCTGTTTTTCAGGAACTAGGTGTTCCTAATTGTTTTCAAATATATAATGTTTACATAGGTTTCTAACAAAATTTCGAATAGAAATATCAATTTAAATACAAATATGTACTTAATTTTCAAACTTGTAAACCAAAGTTTTCACTTCTGGGTCATATGTCATACACTTTACACATTCAGGGGTACATTTTTCTTGGCTGGAAACTTAGCTTGGACAGATAGCTTTCTAGAACCAACGAGTTTATCAAAATGAGACAAGAAACAAAAAAGTTATATACATATTAGTTAAGTGATGTGAAAAAAATTTTTGACATAACGGTGTAGAATTATACAAACATTGCTAGCTAGGTGATTTAGGGGTTAAATAACCTCAGCTATACGTGGTTAAATATTTTCGCACACGTATTGAATCACCCTGTATAATATTTAATAAGCTTTCTCCATGCTGTACCTTAGCGCTGAGGAGGGACACGTGGCAGAGAAGAGACCAGTCCCCAACATGGACGAAAAAGGAAATTGATGATGAATCAGTTTTAATATTATAAACTGTCAACATCTAATAATCAGATAAGAATAATCCGATTTTCAACGTTAGTTTAGATGGGTGGTCCTACAATTAACTTTAATTAATACGCGAGGAAAATCAAATTATGTTTGCGCAACTAATAAACATAAATAAAGTAATCTTCGAACGGATAATTACAAACTCTAATAAATCTTATCAATGTACGTTTGACGGCGCAATGATAGTAAATACTACATATGTAACCATTAGAGTGGATGAGAAATTTGCAAATTGAAATCAAGTAATTTAAATAAAATAACAAATTACTTACTTTCGCTTCTATTAAATATGAATATATCAGTATTGAACAATGTAAACAAACTGTACTGGCAAAAAGAAATACTAAAAGTAGCCATTACTTTCTCTCTCATATATAAAACTGTAATTGAACTATAAATACAGTAGCAAATTCTACTATGAAAAACTAACAAGCATGAAAATTGGGACTAAGAAAATATAGTTTAATTAACAGATTAAGAAATGAAATATCAATGTAACAAGCAACAGTACAATTTAATAATTCTGTTTAGACGGGAAGATTGTGGCATATTTCAACTTAAAAACGAAGAAATTAATATACAGGGTGTAACTAAAATGCTTGTTCTCCACACCAAAGTAAGAAAGAAAAGTTTATATGAGCATGGGTCCGGAAATGCTTCAGTATGGAGTTACACAGCCATCTAAACTGAGACTTGTCCTATAACTTTCTGCACTTAATTATGGAAATAGTTGGTACATTCAAAAAGCTTCACCAATAAATCTGTTAAAAACTTATACAAGTATGATAATTACAAATTAATTATGCACATAAAATACTCCAAATTAAATTGTACAATTATTTTAAACGTATTGAAACGCTTGAAAAATTTGGGTAACAATATATTGGATTTTATATATGCATATTCATTAAAATCTTGAACAATGAGTACTTTCCTGATAGCAAAAAGTCAAATAGAAATGCACTCTCTTAGAATGTTTGCAATTTAATTAAACTACTAGAAATTAGCCACACTAAATTGGAAAATTAATGAGCCAATTGAAGAAATGAAATTACTAATTGAATTAAGCAGAAGGAATTATTAAAATTAATGACTGTTTTAGTAAACATAATATTGAAGAAATTTCGGTATAGCGAATTGGCATTGACATTTGTAGGATAACAGGATAATTACTATCTTATATTAACATATACAAAAATACAGACATATCCCACCATAAGAAAATGCTAACATCACTAGTTAATACAATAAATGAGATCAAAATTAATAATTAAGAATTACATTTCATTCTCCACACGTCTACTATGAAGCCTCGGTATTCGGTGAATATTCTAATACAAAAAACTCGAATGACAAAAATCTCGAATTGTAATGAAGAATGCCGAAATAATTATTCGTTGCCAGTCACACAAATCAATTCTAATTGTATTCGTGTTTAATTTTGTTATATAAATCATAAACAATTAAATATTATTACTTAAGAGGAACTATCCACAATTTAAACTTAAATGTATATATTTTTTCCAATAAAATAGAGAAAAGTAGTATTTTTATCTCTTGTGCAAGAATGAATGATTGGATATTGCAAACAACAGTTTATAAGTTTTGCAAATTCGAGATTTTGGTCAAGCGAGATTTTTGTCATTCGATAGTTTTGCTTTTGAGATTTTGTCTTCCAAGATTTTTGTTATACGTAATTTTTATTTTCGAGATTTTGTCTTTCGAGATTTTTGATTCTAGGTTTCTGTTTCGAGATTTTCACCTAAAACCGAAACCTCCCATCCGAAAGTTTATTATTAGGAGTATTAAATTACAATTAAATACACGATAGATAGTATAAATAGTAGGAATAGGCTTAGATAATAGTTAAATCTACGCTATAGCAGAACGTACGTTCTCCTTAACAACTTTTAATGGTTTGCAACTGATAAATCCTATGTAATTAAGCTTTAAATATATGTATACCTCTATGACCATCGATTTTATCTGGATGATACTTTGTTATATTGTAAATTTTGGAATTAGACAATACTGTCAAATTCCACTACTGATCACTTGTCAACAAATTCTTTTCTGATATACGTAAGTTGTATTGTCGATTATGCATACGTGTTTGTCATAAACGGTTTCCTATCTTCTTCAAAGATTACTGCGACAATTATTTTTTCTGTATAAATAGTTATAATTTAAATAAGTATATATTGAAGCTCTTCAGAATATTATTATATTATTATTAATATTAATGTTATTATATATTATTCGATTTACCAATTTTTACAATAAAAGATTCATAATAATCAATATCTTCTGGAAATACTATGAAAATAGTAGTAGTAAAATAGCTATCAAACTTACAAGGTAAATCTACTAAAACGAAATCTATCTCGGTTAATTGATATAAAATTTCCTTTAAACTAATTATAACAGGTAGTCTCAATAGGCATTAGGTGCAATAAAAAATATTGTTAGCTTTTCCAACGAGAGTAATCAATTTTTTAATATTGGGCACAGACATTATTTTTGAAATTAAAACTTATTGTTGGTCAGAGGTTGAAATTAAGATATTAAAAAATGTTATGTATTTTATCAATCAGATCAAATTAGGAAGGTATTAAAGTAAAACTGATATTTAAACAAAAGTAGATCTAGCTGAAATCTTCCCATATACTATTGAAGGAGATATTTCGCATTTAAAAATGATAACAGATATAAATTAACATTGTTAAAGCGGTGTTTTGTCAAGTTTAAATCAATTTTTAAATTAATTACAAAAGCCTTATCGCATATTATAACAATTCTAAGTAATAATGAAATTTTGTAAGTAGGATCTGAATAGACTAACTATAGTTAACAGTCAGCAAACCACGTGAAAGGCAGCGGTTTTGAATCTTGATCGGGAACGACTTTTAGAATTTAGTTTATTGTTACTATTAGCGGAGTGTGATTCAATCAGGATAACTTCTATTACACTTCTGATTTTACATTAATACCGCACTAATTTGCACTGACCGAGCTAATTAAAATTCCTTTTTAAATATTGTGAGGTACATAATTGGTTTGTAAATAGAGGGTATCCCAAAAAATATTATTTCGTATTTTGAAAAGAAATTATTTTCACAATTTCTAACATTCAAAGAATCTCATTGGAAAATCCATAGAACATTTTTGGACTGCGTGCATACATAGGTAGTACCTACTGCCCGTTAAATAATATTATTTTCTTAATTAACTGAAATACCAAGCTAATTCGTCGTATGAGTCTCACCCTGTATGTAATACATACTAATTTTTTCCCATGTTCTGTCATTATAAAGAAGTTTTAAAGAATTTCAATAATTATGACAAATTGTAACCAATTACACTTTAAAGGTACACTGCAATCCTAAATATTAATTAGCCTTAAGAAATTTATTAAAACATTCAAACTACTTACATATAGCGGCACGTCTGTAGGTTTGGCCATGTATCTGATTTCACCTTCTTGGGCTATGTTAACTCCGTAATATTGTTGCCATACGCTAGGTTTACTGTCATTCGATGCTTGCAATAAACTTTTCTTTGGCGCCGCTTTTTCGTTGGGTTTATTTTCTTTGTCTAAAAGTTTTTCATTTGCACTACACGACTTCACATTCGCCCGGCACAGGGTTCCGTAAATTATGGCGTTGCGCATACCATTCGCATTGAGGGTAATGTCATCTTGAGGTGGTAAGCGCTTAGAAGTACCGTAATGTTTAACAGAATCACTAAAACCACTACTGGAAGAACCCGAGGGTACCTGATAGATATCCTCTGTATCTGCAGAAATAGTTCTTACTCTGGCACTATTAAGCTCGGGTGAGCTTTGACTCGAATTGCCACTGGAAGAAGAATTGCTAAATGCCCTCACGACGGAAGTGACCTTTTTGCGGTTGCTTAGATTAACGCACAATTTTCGCATTTCCTCCTCAGTAGAATTCCTGAGTATGTCTAAGCTCATGGAAATCTTCTCTTTGATGCTTTTCAGCATTTGCTCTGGGGATACTCCGTTCTTACCTTCCATGGTAGCACTTATACAGTTAGAAAGGTCTACCAAAATTTCTTTTATAGAAACATCTCTATCACTGCTAGAACTTGAATCGTTGTTAGGAACATAATTCACACTAGTATACAATAGTAAAGCTTCATCGACAAGCGAATCGTACGAGTTTCCTTGTCTTTTTAAGCCACCCGCAGTTTCGCTAAATTTCGGCCAAATAGGTCGTGGAATTTCGAAATCTACTTTGCCTTCAGGGATCGTTGTCAAGGTACCAGCACCGGAAGAACCAGAACCTAAGGATGGCACAGATTTGTTTTTCCCGCCAGTTGCAACTTGGATAGATTTAACATAGTTCGAGTTCTGTTCCAATACTGATACACAATCCTCTCGTAGTCTAATTTTTTCTGCATAGGTAGGGTCATGGCTGCTTCCTTCCTCATGACTTCCACCATACCCTGAAGAATTAGACTTTTCACCGGAAGGAGGATAACTTTGTCTCAGAATCTTTTTCTGTAATTCAGGATCTTTTTTGCGTTTTAGTGTTGAAGTATCCAAGCTGTCATCATACAATGGATTCACCCTATAAAATGGTAATAATATTTAAAACAATAAACAAGAAATAATAGCTTTAAACGTGCATTAAGTATATATATACATATACCACTTACATAACTTAAATAAAATCTTTGGAGCAAAATCACGTTTAACCCTGACAAATTATTACATGACATTTCCCAACATTTGAAAGTGAAACAGTTGTTGATAACGGATTAAGAAAGTTAATTTGGACGGATGTGTGGGGTCAAAATAGCCTTCACATGCACGAAATAATCATGGGAGTTGGTACTGTTGGGTTTCCGGGCTGTAGGTAATTTATATGGCCATGACATTGCAAAAAGTAAAAGTTACTGTTATTTACTTAGCTATACGCGCGATCTAGTAACAGTCATAGAAAAACAGTAATGATGCAAGTACTGGAATGTTCGGAATTTCTAAATATTTTAATTTGAGCAGCTATAGTAATTGTGCTTTTAAACTATTATTTAAAAATTATTAAGCCAACAGCTTACTAAAAAATTTTTTACAACACCATATGTTTATCTTATTTATTACTATTGTTTATCAATACCCTGTATTGTAAACAAATACTTTAAATTATTTACTGAACTATACATCTAGAATTAGTGATTCACACGCGAAGCACTTCCAGAAGTTCAAAATACAGGGTGATTTAATAGACCTACGGAAAATTCGGCAGGTGCAAGTTATTACGATTTTAAGATAAAAATGTTGTATGAACATGGGTATTCATTAAGGAGTTAACAGAGACAACAAAAGCGTAATGTCGTCATAAGCATCAGTTGTTTATATCATATTATTAAAGTTTATGTTTGCTTCTAAATCGAAAATGTATGCATTTAGAGTATTTTTATATATGGGTTTTGTGGAAACCCTCGACAACCACTGGCAGAATATTATCCTAGTTATCCAAATAGACACCAGCAATAATTTATTACTTTTGCAGGTGATAAATGACTGTTTAAAAGCATACATGTCCAAAGGTTCGATAACATGGCCACCACGATCGCCTGATTCAAATCCCTTGGATTTTTTTTCTGTGAACACCCCAAACAGCTGGTATATCAAAAAAATATTACCACGACTGGCGGTTACTAAGAAGGATTCGAGAACATCTTTTAATCAGATACGAAATGGGCCAATTATCATACGGCGGGTTACAGAATCTTTGTGGCGTGGCTGTGCATTCAAACCAAAGGTTTACATTCCGAACATTTGCTGTAACTTTGAAGGTAAATTTTGTTAATTAAACTGTTCAATCTCTAAAATCCTACAACTCGCAATAGCTTTCACCTGGTAAAGTTTGTCGTAGAACTAATAACTCACCCTGTATCCTACCTAATCGTATTTGGATAAATTACAATTCCAATTAACAACAGCGTGTGGTGTACAGGGTGTTTCCTATAAGTTTCTCTACATCGGCATTTCCCTTATAGGTTGAGCTGTTGAGGCTCCTAGTTATACGAGGCTTGTTCAACTGAAACCCATCTTTGATCAACTTCGCCTTGAAATAAATGCAATAATTCAAATAACGTTTGTTAATGTTAGTAGTGTATGTAAGCAACACATTAATAAGTTTCTGGCACCTGAATTCGATTCTGACTTCTAAAACTCCGATTTTGAAATGGCGTTTGTTGTTGCGCGAATGCAAGCAGTGTACGGAAAAGCGCTTACCCAACTGTGAAGGGATGTAGCCGACTATGGATAGCCGCGACCAGGTGCACGGTATACGGCATTAACAGAAAACAATATGGCATGTGTAGTAGGACTTATTAGAGAAAATCGTCGAATTTCAATTAGAGAAATTTCAGAAATTGTTGGTGCGAGTGGGGATCTGTCCATAGTATTGTTCGTAATCTGGGTTACAGCAAAGTTTGTTCGAAATGGATTCCTCGTCTCTGTTCTAATGAACAAAAATGCTTGCGAATGGGCTTATCTCTGAAAGACCTCACAGACGATAGGTAAATCTTCTAAATTCTTCTGTCAATAGTTGTTGGTGACCAAACTTGGTGCCGTTACTACGAGCCATCCAGTAAGTTATCGTCGGCGTAGTGACAACATTTAGATTCACCACCACCGAAGAAGTTTAAAGCACAACGTTCTGCAGGTAAGGTGATGGTAACATTTTTTTTCGACAATGAAGGACCCTTGTTGATAGAGTTTAAAGCACCCGGAGTAAATGTCAATTCAAATCTGTACAATGAAACTTTGAAGAAGTTTCATCAGGCAATAAGATGAAAACGTCCAGGAAAACTTACGCGTGGGGTAATTTTGCTGCCCGACAATGTTAGGCCTCAGTTGCTAATATGATAAAAGAAAATCTTCAACGAAAGAAATGGAGGGTTTTAGAGCATCCACCCCATAGCCCGGATCTATCGCCTTGCGATTTCCATATTTTTGGAACGCTGAAGAAGGCGTTAAAAGGTCGGTATTTTGAGTCAGATGCAGAAGTACAGATAACTGTGGGAGACTTCTTCAATCAGTAACCACAAGAATTCTATGAGCAGGGTATACGTCGGTTAATAAAATAATGGGACAGATGCCTTAACTGTGACGGTAATTATTTGTACTTAAATTGTTGAATACATTTGTAGAAGCAAAGATGGGTTTCAATTGAACACACCTCCTATTAGAATAAAGTATTAAGCACATAATTTTGTTCTGCATCTAGTTTATACTTTTGCTAATACATAAACATTTCTCTTAAAATTAAGAAACCCGTGTCAAAGCTTATCAGATTACTGGTGACCATCTATAACTTTGGCAACCGGAAACAATCATTATTATTTGATTATAATTGTTTCTCGTTTTACCAATAATGAAATATGAATGGTAAATTAAAAAACTATTTTTTAATGTAACTTCATAGTTTTGTAAATTGTATCAACATGTATATGATGAAATTTAAACAAAGACGAATGTTCAGACATGTCAAAATTTAAATGTTAAAGATGTCACCAAATATGAAATATTTTCAAACTTCTACGCGATATTTTTGAAAGCAAGTTAAATAACACAATCCTAAAATTATATGATAAAACTTTCTGGTCATAATTGTATTTTACTCAAAATTGCAATATCATTCTAATTTGAATCTCCAACAACAAGTAAGGCTCATGTAACTAAATGGACAGTTATTGGCAACACCCTGTACGCAGTATATAATATGTTGAGTAAATTTTATTTGCAAAGATAGCATTTACATTATTCCAAAGTTAATTCTTACTTTTTCTTTTTTGAGAGAATCGCTAAATATTTTGACGGTCAATATTAATTTTGTTAAAGAAATCTTAAATGTTTTCTGTCAATTTGTTGATATCCTATTACCTGTAGTATTGCTACAATTTTTAGTTTAGGAAAAATCCCATAAAGTATAGTAAAAACTACTATAGCAATCTACTAGTTTCTCAAACCTTTCACATTTTGTAGCAGCCATAAATGATTGAACATCAGACTTGAGTCTTGATTACCTGACCTGGTACATGCTAGATTACAGGAAAAGCTGCCATAAAATTACACAAAATTCAATTAATCGTTTCGAGGTTTTGTCTAGAATATTTGTTGTTTAAAAAATTATGATTTATAATCACAGTATGCTTAACTTCCAGGTTTCTTCTTCATTATCCACCTTAGTAACCATCTAACGTTATAACTGCAGTTACTTTTGTCCAATCAAAAGTGAAAGTCGCTTTTGTAAATTATCACCGTATTACACGATTTACCCATAATACTAATACATTTTAGAACATTATATCACCTAAACATTTTCTGTTGGCAGTATATTATAGACATAATTAATTTGTTCATGTCAATGTCATGGCATTTGAAGCAACATCGTAAATGTAAAGCATTACGAAAACACGAGTGACATTCGTGGAATCTTGCTTCTTATACAGAAATAGCATTAAGGATTTAAAATTCATCTTTCTGCTAGACTATACAGGCTTACACTCACCCTCCACCAGAGTCCCTAGTACCATCCCCGTTTTTGAAGGTTACGCTAGGAAGTAGTAGTAGGACTGACCTGCTGACGGAGTAGATTTTTTGGCCTTTTCTGGTCGGATCGATGGCGGCTAATGGATCGTCCGTTACTTCCCCAGATACTTCCGATGTGTCCACTGGACGACCCTCCGAAGAATCTTGGGCCTTTCGTGGACCCAGCCATCTTAACATTGTATTTTACCTTGTGACCAGTTCGCTAGCGTTTGGGCATCGCTCGTGTTTCTTGTACCTAAACAAATATTATCATTTAGAATAACGTTTCCAAAAACTAACATATACCAATGTTAAAAAACGTATGACGAGAAATGTTTGCTGACATAATTAATAGATATAAATGGTCTTTCATTTTGTTATTTTACATCATATTGTCGCAGTTTCTTGCGTTCGTATAATGTCAGTTCCGCAACGCGGAAATTATGGTCTTGAGATCAAAATTAAATATTGCGCCTATATTATAGCGCAATTAAAGTTTAGATACATTTCCAATTGGGTTCATGAAAATAACACATTTTTATTATTGTGAAGGATGGCTTAAACTGAAGAAGACAATATACACAACAAATTAGGAAGGCCATTTCGCTTCCCTGTTAAATGTCATGTATTTGGGGCACATATATGGTGAAAGGTTTCGTAACATAATTCTTGGATTGACGCGGCAGCACTGGAGTCAATTAAAATTAAACCGAAAGCAAAGCGGCATATAATAGTTTACAGTTTTGTCACTAGAGCGTGCTTGAACGACGGTCAAGCAGATGTTAGTTTCTAACGCATACCTCGTGCATCGTAATCGTCATGAAGCAACGAATTAATATTAGATTTTGCTGGAAATTGGTGAAAACTGCAACAGACATTTAGGAAATGTTGAAAATTGTATACTTAGATAATAGTTCAAGTCATACTAATGTATTTGAATAGTTTCAACGGTTGAAAGGTTAACGTGAGGATATTTAAGGTAACGCTAGAATCGATCTTTAGAAATGTAGTTTCGGTCGCAGAGCTTATGGAATTGTAGCCAAAAATTACCGAATGATGGCAAATAAGTTGATCATCAATAAGGAAACTATTCGACATATTTTACAAGAAGATTTGGGAATGAGGAAGATCTGTCCCCACAGTCTTACGGATGAACAAAAACAGAGAAGAGTAGCATCGTACGCAGCCTTCGTTCAGACTTGTCGCTAGATTGTAAGTTTTCTTACTTGCATTGTCACTAGTGATGACTCATGAGTGTTTCAGTACGATCGTCAGACGAAACGACAGAACATACAGTGGACTGGAAAATCATCAGCAAGACCCAAAAAGTTTTGATTCCATAAATCCAAGGAGGGCTCACAGAACCTACTCCATTGTAGATAATTAACAGGCCATTAGCATATAAGCAGAGGAAGAAGAAGAAGAAGAAATCCAGAATCAAGGCCATGCCGATTATCATTTTTGATAAAAAGGGTGTGATTTCTAAAGAATTTGTGCCTGAAGGATAATCAGTACATAGTAGAATCCACGTTGAACTAATGGACAGATTATTATAGAGCATTTATTAAGTCCGACTGCAATTTCGAGAAAAGAGTGGTGGGTTCTGGTTGCATGAGAATGCACCTGCCTATTCTATACTGATTTTGCCATTGATTGCTTTTTCTCTTGACACAGAGCGTTGTTGTGATCTATCATCATATTCAGTTAACTTGGCGCCAGCAGAGTATTCTATTTCCTAAATTAAAGATTGTTCCCATAGGGAAGCGATTTCAATCCATAAAAGTTATTAAAAAAATCTAACCGCTGAATTGAAAACAGTTCCTTTGAATGCCGTTAACGATTGATTTCAGAAACGTTTAGAGCGTTGCAATAAATGTAATAAAGTAAATGGAGATTATTTGAATAAATGTCAAACATTTTCCGTGTTACTTAAATTGTGTGTGTTTTTATTATGCCCAACCGCCACGCCAGTTAAGTCGCCAAACATGATAATATTTGACTGGAAATTGATGTTGTTTTATATTATACCTTGATCTAGGCAAATACAATTTGTTGATGTTTTTCAATTATTGTTAACAATACAATCGTCTACTCCAAGTCTTTCTGCTGCGGAACCTTGGTTTTTTTCACGATCGTTACAGCCAACTACAATATGTGTGCAGATACAACAGAACCTCACAACTCTAGAGAAAATCTGTAGTGAAGTAAATGCAACTTCGTAGGTAAGTTGTTGTACTATGACAAAGTATTATATTAATATCAGTTGCTTGCTACATATTCTATTTTTTTCATTCAAACACACTACCCCGCCCCCCCCCCACTTTCGCATTACTTCAGGGGGGTACAGGCGTCCCTTACACACTAACCATTCGTGCAACATGCACCCTAAACTTAACTAAGTGAAATACGGTCGCATCAGCCGGGATTCGAAACTTCGACCGATCTGCCGTATTTCACTGTGACCTCGAGTGGCAGCGCGTATCTGCATTGCTCCATCGAAGTTTCTTGCTAGATATTCTATGTTTATTACTTCAAACCATTTCAAAATTAAGAACTTAACCTGGGTAGTAAGAAAAAGCTGTATACTATATTGTTGTATACTTCTTGCTACTCTAAAGATACTTAATTGAAACATACCATTTATTTCAATCACCTCGTACCTAATTATTTACAAATTCTTTATAAATAATGCTTTGAGGTAATTATTTAGTAAGAGTGAAATTAAGAACATATTTCTATCCGTACTTTCTGCAACAGGTGTACGTTGTTGCAATTTCACAGCTGCAATAATCTTGCTTTGTGGTGTTCAAATCCTGACAGGTTCTCGGTTCTTTTAATGTCCCTGTATTTTTTGGATGTAACAAACTAGTAAAATTTTATAATTGCCTTAATAATAAATGATATTCATTACTACAGAAGTTAAACTTCTGATCTGTGCATTAAATTTGAAAAGTTAAATAGAGCAAATTTCGCACTTGAAGAAATGGTAAGTATACTATATATCACCTAAAAATAAACATTTCTCTGCTGAACTGTTCATATTTCATCCGATTCGATTTGTTTAAGTGTGGTTTGTCAAAAATTTCAGTTAAGATCCACACGTGATATTAGAAGTAAAAGATAACACTGTTAAACGCACATTTTGTGACATGGAAATGTTTAGGTGTTTCTGATGTATTTCGGCACCCTAAAAACGAATTTAAAAACAGAATTTGCCTGTCACCCACAAATGTTAAGTAACAAGTATTTATATTTTGCAAGTATGCAACATATGCATATTGCGCCACTTTGTGTAATGTATCAGCGGTGACGAATATACCGTGTTAAGGCAAGCTCATTCATGTCTATTACATGCAAGAAGTACGCATCAAATCAGATATTGTGCGCATTAGTAGGCATTTACCGGCATATGAAGTTACTGCATTTCCTATGTCGTGCCGCGAAACGTCGTTTGTGTTCTACATACTTGATTTATGTTTTTTATTGTACTTTGATTGACTGTGAATTAACAAGTAAGCACAATGCCTACTCAGTGTGTAAATAATGTCAACAGATTTTGTTATGTGTGTGGGGAACTAACTTTTAAATCGAAAAACGTACCTTTACCCCACTTGTACGAAAAGCTTACGAACTTTATTTCGGAGTTAAAGTAGGAGATCATGATAAGTCATGGGCTTCTCACATATGTTGTAAGACTTGTTCAACATTGTTAACAGGTTGGTTGAAAGGTACAAATCGTAAAATGCGCTTTGCAGTACCAATGGTGTGGAGAGAACAGAAAGACCATGCCACAGATTGTAACTTTTATCTCACTAACATACTAGGCATCGGACCGAAGTCCAAGTATACTGTGCAGTATCCCAATTTACTACCAGCTTTACGGCCCGTCGAACATTGTAAAGATCTTCCTATCCCAAATCCACCAGAATCTTGGAGTTTGGACGAAGAAGAACCTGAAAGCACCGGTGTTCCAACTGATGATATGCAATTCGCACAGGAGATCGACAATGATCCACTATTTCAAGCACCAGAATGTACAACAGAACCACATCTGATTTCATAGGCTGAACTCAATGATTTAGTTCGAGATGTAAACCTTGCAAAATCACAGTCAGAACTTCTAGCATCGAGATTAAAAGGATGGAATCTCCTCGCAGGTGACGTATACAAAATACTGTTGTTTCCGGTGTGAATGGCACAACCATGCACGAGATAGTCACTACATACAGAAGCAATTGCCACTACGTCAAGCACTAACTCCGGATCAAAAAAATATTACCAACGAACCACTGGTTGATCCTAAAAACGTATTTCTACCACCACTGCGTATTAAATTGGGCTTAATGAAAAATTTCGTTAAAGCACTATTTGACAACTTGCTGAATGAAATTGAACTAAGAGCATGGAGAGCTTTTACAACAGTTGTGACCAATGTTCTTGGAAATGTCAAAGCTGAAAATTACAAAGACCTTCTGACTGAATTACTTAACGGCAACAGAGAAATGGGATGTAACATGTCTTTAAAAATTCATTTTCTGGGTGCTCATTTCGATTTCTTTCCGGAAAATTTGGATGTCGTAAGCAACGAACATGAAGAACGGTTCCACTAAGACGTTGCAACCATGAATCAGCGATACCAAGCCACATGGAGTCCTAGTTTGCTTGCTGATTGCTACTGGACATTAATCCGTGATGCCCCAGAGACCAAATATCGCCGTAAAGCATCCGCAACAATATTTTGAAGTAAGTGCAACGTTAACAACATACCGATATTGATATATTTCCATATAACGCACAACACTTCGTAGCAAATAAAGTGTGGGTGATAGACAAAATCCAAGGTCATGAAATTTTACACAACATACGCTATGTTTTATCCATGTCACAAAAAAAGTTGGTTTTTGTTTACCAGTGTAATTATTTAATCTAAAACAATAACGAAAAACTTAACTATGCATTTGATTGATTTAAACACAGAAGTTGCGTGCACGGCAAGGCTCTTACCGCTAGTATGTTTCTGAAATAACCAGCTGTTGTCGAAAGTGTGTACATCAGCATGTTTTTAATGGAAATATTACTAAACAAATAATTTAAAGATTTATTTATTAAAATTTTCAAGTTAATAAGTATCACAGGATGTAGAATAATGCTGTATTTTCATTTACGATGATTCCTAGTAGCTAACTTTATGCGGGAACATACCTATTAGTACAGAACTAATTTGTACTCCTCTGTGTTACACTCCTAGTTTCGTTTCAAAAATAAACATGGTATGTAAGAGTGAATTACAATTTGCTCGTTTTTTTTATAATAAATGCTATGTTCCCAAAATATAATAATTTTAAAAAAGTATACAGCAAGATGAAATGGTTTATATTTGGAATATAATGTACCCACCATTTGTTTTAATTAAAATTACTTATTACAGATAGTCGGTATTAAAAAAGTAAGTTGGCGTATTATTAGTTTTTAGGCAATATAATTATTTTTATGACCATTTTGTGTAAATAAACACATCTTAATTAAGGGGTTATGGAACAACAGCAGATTAGGTATAAATCTATTAAATTTATGTGGGATGTTTCAGTGGAAATTTATTATTTTTATTTATTACCACCAAAATATTTTTCGTAAATCCAGTTTACATGTATTTTATCAATAGAGCTAAACGTTTAAACTCTATGTTAATTTACTTTTATGGGCATTCTAACGCGCTTGCGCTCCCATGTGAGTTGTCATTATTAACCAATTACAACGACACTTCGAATCACACTTCCTTTGCACGCTCTCCTGTTTTCGTTTGTACAGTCGCTGATTTTATCAAACTTTCTGGTATTTTAGCTACAATATTGTAGTAATTTGTATTTGCGAACGTATATCAATAACTTTTTAAGAATAAAGTAATAATTAAAGGAAAAGAAGGAAAAAATCAAAGAAAGCTTTCCTATCAGTTACCGAGTTTTGAGACATTTAATAGAAAAGAGATTATTTTTTTATTAAAACAACGTTTTTCTAATTTGGAATAAATATCTTGGTTTGCGTACTTTATTGAGTTTTATCGGAATAGTTTGCATAACAACTAGTTTTTCAAAACCTTTCAAAAATACATTTTAGCAAGAACTGTATCTACAAAATTATGATTGCTGAGCCAGAAAATTTAAAAAAGCATATAAAAACTGTGAATGTATGTTAAAACAAGTACAGCGTACACGTAATAGGCGCTTAAAAATGCACTTGTTGCAACAATGACTATGCAACTAAAATTACCACAACGTTGCTACTCGATTTGAAATCTAATGCATGAAATTTTTGTACACTTTCTATTACACATAGCTTCTGTGCTATTTGATTATATTATATTTGAGGAATGTTCTAATTCTATGTTAAGCGTTCATTTTCAAAAAAATACAATGCATTGTGATTATATGTGGTAAATCCTTGAAGTATTTCTAATCGTGTTGGCAAACAAATAAATTTGTGAAAGTACGATCATGTTTCCGTTATACTTATTATTTAATATTGTCTCGATGATATGACAGCTTTTGCCAGTGATCCAAACACCACGATTTGACCTGATTGTGTATTAAATACAACCACTAGCAATCTTTAATTATTCTTTAATATTGTGCAAGTGTATTTTCATGTTTCTAACAACAATATAAGAAATACACGCCTAATTTAGTTCTAACAGTATGTTATCGCGCTATGTTAACGGTAACCTGGTGTGCATGCTCTAATAGCAGCTCGATTTGTTGATTACAGATTGAAACGCTTCATGTAGTGCTGTATCTTTGGCATTTTGGATTTCACAGTAGGCAATGAAACGGGTCTTTCACAACCTTTGCAGATATGTATTTAAAAATAATTACAACACATTGCTATCTCGCAAAGTAAGTACATCGCACATTCAAAAGGAAGAAAGAAAACTGGATGCCTTAGCGAATTCTTGTTTATTGAATGTCGCAATCTTAAACGAAGTGTATGCAGCAAATGCATATATTTTCGTTGGAGGTTTACAGACACCCTCTGCATTTTCAGATTGTTTAAAATATGTTTTTGATTAGACAATAATAAATTAATAAAATAATTCATTGCTGTCGTTTGTTTTAAAAATACCATAAATGCTTCCGCAAATGGCTGTATGAAACTGATTGGTTGCAACTATTAATTTTCTGATCACTTTCTTTAATAAGACTTGCTTCCTTCCATAATCAATTTTGGACATAAAGAAAGTGACGGTTATAAAATAAATTACTACAATTAAGTTTCATTTTAATACTGTACAACGGATTAGCACTAATGACGTTTTGTTAGCATATGATAACCAGTTGTACTTTTATTGTATGTCTCTGTATTCTTCTATCTACAGAATTAAATGTCAGTCTGTGTCCAACAGTAGTTTAGAAAAGCATGGATTGTGTTGCGAAAACATGATTTTTTCAAAATAAAATCGTAAAATGGATACAGTACCAGCAGTATAATTAACCATTATGAAAGTAGTGCAACAATATTTTGTAATATGGATAGAATGTGCTGCACAGAAAATAATTGTGTTAACTCGGTCACAGTGAAGATAATGATAAACTTAATAATTTCTAATTCGACTTAATTTAAAACTTAACTAGCGTTACTTCATCTTTTATTGCTTCTCGTAGTAGTAAGTATTGTAAAGGGGTTTTGCAATAAAAGGTAACCAGTTTCCATTTTTAACGTATCTATGGGATTGTGCAAAGCTCCGGGAAGTCTATTTCACAAATTATTATTACGGAATTTTGACAAAACCGAAAGGTATACGAGGAATCAAATTATTTAATACGATTCTATGTGTCAGTTTCTAAAAGACATTACAGCGTAATGCATACGTTTATTGAATTTATGAAGGAAAAAAAGTACTAGGCAGTCACGCTGCAATGTTGAACAACTATTTAAAAGAAGAACGATGTGTGTTGTTGTTGTACTGGTTACATCTATGATAAACATGCATTAGGAGTTCGATAGTGAAAACTATGTGCAAAACATTTAAAACTGCATCAGATGTTGCATAACCTGGATGACATATTTGCAAATAAATTCAGACGTAATGTGTGCAATAGGAGTAGGATTATCTAACCTAACCTGCTGGAAACTACCAGCGAAAGGAATAAATTTCATTTGAAATTTACAACACGGTGTAGAATAATAATATACAGGGTGATTCTTAAAATGTGCGAATAACTTTAACCACATACAGCTGAGATTAAATAACCTCTAAATCATCTTTAGTATTTTTGTTCAATTTCGGTAACCTTATAGTATCTGGCACTTCAACGTTTTTTTTGCAACACTTCAGTATATTGTAAGTAACTTGTTCGTTTCTTGTCCAATTTTGATAAACGTCGTTGTTTTGGAAAACTACCAGGCCATGTTTAATTTCCAGTCAATAGAAATGTACATACAGTTGTGTATGAAAAGTGAATGAAATATGACAAGTTAAAAAAAGTGGGTGAAAAAGTTTGTAGATTAGGAGATATCTGGAAAACAAGATCATTAATCTGAATTTTGCTGCTTCGGAACTAGTGTTCTGTCTTCCACAAAGAAGGTATTTACAATTTTTTCGAAAATTTAGTATTTCCAGAGTTATTTGACAGTTCCGAATAAAAATGACAATTTCAATACATACACCTAATTTACAAAGATTTTCATCACTTCTGGGTCAAATTTCATCCAGTTTTCATATACAATTGTATATTTTTATTGACTAGAAATTATGCTCGGACTGTTAGCTTTCCAACACAACGAAGTGTATTAAAATTGAACAAGAAAAACATATCGTGCTATTCACGGGTCTAACACGCCGCACCATTGAAAAACCCTATACCCTACGAAGAGGATTCAAATATGACCCGGAATTTTATTCTTAGAACCAAACGAATGGCCCTAGCTGCAATTCCTTCTTAACATTCTTGCAATGGGATATCTAGAAGGCGTGCATAATGTCATAGCCACCTCAATTGTTTTTTTAGTAATTGTCAACATGGCGGAGCAGGCAGTTCATGTTTCCGTTGCGCAACGCATAATAGTCAGATTTTTGTGAATGAGAGTGCCAAACCAAGTGATTTTTTGGAAAGAATTCAAGCACAATATGGGGAATCCACCTTATCGAAAACCTAGGTG
>JABXWE010006404.1:0-12710 GCA_014611495.1 Limonius californicus | reverse complement strand
AGATTCAAGAGGTAAATGGATGTGGTAGTAAAAATAGTCAACCAAATCGTTTCAAAAGCATTAAATGAGCGCGAATTTTGTTTATTACTTGATGAAGTAAATAAAGGATATTCTGATCTCTTGTTATACACTGCTCAACAAAATTAGGGGGACACTTCTTTAGCCGTGCATAATTTTCAAATTAAAGACACGCAAGTATCAACTTTAGTACCTATATTGTTCATTTAACACTACTTAACAAGGTACAAACAACAAAATGGAAATTCTGTTAACGCCCGAATACCATGCTTTAGTAGCGTGTTTGCCCTCCATTAGCTTCAATAACAGCCTGGCAACGTCGAGGCATGCTGCGAATAAGACGTCTTAACTTGTCTTGTAGTAGATTTCACCATTTTCCCACAAGGGCCTCAGCCAACTCCTGAAGAGTCTGAGGTGCAGGAGGACGCTTCCTAATGCGCCTGTCGAGTAAATCCCAAACGTGTTCGATGGCATTTAAGTCTGGACTCATGGCTGGCTACCCCATCACATGGATTTCTTGTTCCCGGAGGAAGTTTTTTATTTAATAACGGTATGAACTGTAGAATTATCCTGTTGTAGGATGAAGCCATCGCCGAAATTGTTCGCAAATGGCACAACATGCTCTTGAAGAATCGTTTCAACATAAATTTGTGTGTTGAGACGTTGGGGAACGACAACCAAGTCTGTGCGACCGTCTATACTAATGCCACCCCACAGCATGACCGATCTAGCTCCGAATCGGTCCCCTTCCTGTATATGCGGCAGTGTATCGCTTTCCAGGACGTCTGTACACTCGTATACTACCATCGCAACGAGTTAGACAAAACCGCGACTCGTCTCTAAAAAGTACAGACCTCCAGTGTCGAAGTTGCCATTGCATATGTTCGCGGGCAAAATTTAGACGGCTAACTTTGTGATTCCTGCTCAAGCGAGGATATGCTACATATCGCATAGATAGACCATCTTCAAGTAAAGTAACAGCCCCAACTTCAATTTCACTTAAATAACGCATTTTGGACTCAGAAGCACTGAAACAGTCAAAACTGACGGGTTTACTGTGTCCACTGACTAATTTGATGAGTTTCAGATGTTTGCTTTGTGGTCAAAAATCACTTTGTTTTGAGACTTTCTTTAAATTTTGGCGTCTACGATGAAAACGAGCAAACGAATCACCGTAATTCTTTTTGTACTTTGTCAATAAAGGTCTAGAGAATTATATAACAAGAAAAAATCCTGCTTCCATCATATGCTGGAAAACCTATAGGCGCTCAAAAAAGTGTTCCCCTAATTTTGTTGAGCAGTGTATAATGAAAGTCCGCTGGCTGTCCAGTGGGACAGTTCTTAAACGTTTTGGTCAATGTATCGAACACATTAAATCATTTTTGTCGTCAGAGGGCTTCGAATACCCGGAGTTAAACGATGACGACTGGTTACAAGTATTCTATTTTGCTACTGATATGACAATCTCAATAAGAAGTCAATTATCTATGGTTATTCAAGATATTAACAATGAAAATGTAATTCATTTTTACAATTTAAAAAACCATCGAGAAGCAGTAAGTGTCATTAACACTAAGCATTTTTTGATTGCTATCGAAAATATGAAATATTCCTTTTCCAATCGTTTTCGAGAGGTGTCATTTTTGACACATTCAATTGCTGTAAATACCAACGAAATAAATTTTAAACCGTTTCAAAAGATTGATAGAGCTCAATTTGAACTTCAGTTAATAGATTTGAAATCAAAAGACGTTTGGTCTTCAAAATTTACATTTTTACAAACAGAACTAGAAAACTTGGAAAGAAAAAAGAAAAGTTGGCAGTAGATCATAAATGGACAGAACTTTCAAATTCTCAAAAGGAAGATCCAATTATATTCGAAATATGGAATAGCCTTCCTGAAAGTGACTCTTGACAATTTTAGGTTCCACATATTATTGTGAGCAGATGTTTAGCAACATGAACATCGTTAAAAGTAAATTGAGAGCCCAACTGAGCGACATTAACCTTGAAAATTGTCTAAAACTAAAGACCTCAAATTACGAGCCTGAAGTAAAACAAATCTGTGCATCAATTCACTCGCAAAAATCTCATTAATGTTTTTGTTCATTTTTATTACATTGTTTGCCTTGAATATTTATTTGTTTATCTACTTTACAATATATGAAAATAAATGTATAAAACAATTAAGATGTTATTGAATATCATTAAGTAAATAAAATTTGTGAATACAAATGATTTTTAGTTTTTTATTCTATCATCCTTACGGGCCCCTGCAAGATTTTTTAAAAATTTTAAGGCTCTTTACTTAAAACAGGTTGCCGACCCCTATACTAGACGATCCTGAATTATCACGCAGCGATATCGCCAAAAGTGTTACATACGCAGTAGTTTGGAACAAATACATCATTCTCATTGCAATGAATTGCGTGAATGCACTTCGATATAAAATCCGACTTTTGCAATCATTGCGGGTAGTTAACAGATCCGGTGGAAAGTGAAACTACGATATACAGGGCGTCCTAATACAGAGTGAACTTTTTAGTTTCAAAATTAAGGATAATTTACATTAGTTCAAGTTATCTGATAGCTTCTAAATATATTATACAAAAAAAAACATTTAATGATAAAACCGCTATAAAAATGCTTAAAAGAAATTTCAGAAAACGGCTCATACGGAATTTAACTATATTTTGTAATATAATAAAGGTCAGAAAGTACTGCACAAATTTTTAAATATATTCTTTACATTCTTTGAGGCTTTCGGGGTTTCTCGAACTGTCAATATTACAATTTACTTTCGGCTTAGACCGCATCGTCATTTGGGAACTACACCCAGCATTATCAGGTAAGATCCGACCTGTAGCTTGTCTGCCTTTACACACATTTGCTCTAGAAGTTTGAGCAATATTTGTTGGTAGGTCGTGCCTGCCTAAACAGGGCCGTGTGCTTATAATAATCAAAACTTGGGGCGGACAAGGATTTGATGTTGATGTATTTTGTTTGCCAGGACAATAATACTTAATCGGCTTATGCCTGTTAGCTGTTTGTGAACCCATACAAACTAACGTTTCGCAAAACATTGCAGCTTGCATCTCCAGAGTGAATAGAACACTGGAACACTGAATTCAAATCCGGGAAGCGGAGGTATTTAAATCTCTTTGAGCTAGTTCGACGCAATTCGGATATTTAAAACAATATTCTTATTTTTTAATCTAAAGTATTAAAAAACCAACAAGACTGTTATTAATCTATATTAATACTAACAGAAATTGACAACAGAAAAATAGAAAGCAAAAACATTCTCTAACTTTGACGTTATACATTTCTTGATATTCTTTAATG
Source organism: Limonius californicus (assembly GCA_014611495.1). Classification (NCBI taxonomy): domain Eukaryota; kingdom Metazoa; phylum Arthropoda; class Insecta; order Coleoptera; family Elateridae; genus Limonius; species Limonius californicus. The sequence continues at coordinate 9,347 of JABXWE010006404.1, read as the reverse complement.
GCAATAATTTCATGGTCTTATCCCCATCGGGAAGTTTATGTTGCAAAGATCTATCAAAGAGTAACGTAGGTTTTAGAGGTATTGGCGTAGTTAATGGTTTTCCCAGGATAATTACTGTTGCTTCATATGTACTCTGATAAGAAAGATATCTAGAAACACTTATAGGTTTCTTAGTTAATTTGGGATAATTACGCGTGTATTTAATTAGAGAGATACTTACATTAATTTTCAAAATCAAACATCTGTACTTGTAGTAGCTGTTAACAATAATGTAGGTCGAACGCTCACTTCTAAATAAAATAATATTTACGGTAACTAATTCAAAATTTTTTATTCATATTTATAATTTACAATTTGCAGTTCTAAAGTGTTTGGCAAAATCTGTACTGGGGTTATATGAATTGTTCTATATAAGTCAAACTCCCATACCATATTACGGATGTCTATATAGCGAATTTCTCTATATAACGAAATTTTGCGCTACACGCTGCACCTTTACCCAAAAACACACGTAAAATTGTTTTCCAATAGCGAAATAAAAATTCAATTTAACGAATTTTTTAGCGTAAAAAAATATAATCTATGAAAATCTTAATGGTTTTGGGAATATTGTACCCAAATATTGTCTATTATAAGTACTTCCGGTACTGCCATAGAAAGTTTTCCAAGAATTGTAAAGGATTTGTCATGTTTACGGCAAGCTTCTATGTAAACTTATCTTATTGAAAATCTTGCATGGAATTTAAAGACTCCCTTTATGTTTAAATGATGTGTTTTCTTAATGGGCATTTTAAAGCAGATAATTCGAATAGAAGCCTTCAGTTTTAAAAACGGTCAGTTTTCGCAAAATGTCGAAGCGAAAGTGTTTAAGCATTAAGAAGTTGATAAAGGTTTAAAAAAAAGATATTGCAGCAAAATTCGGTATTCCTATCAGCAGTTTATCAACCATTATAAAAAAACGTGAATCACTTTTGAATGTAGTCGATGTAGGAATTACAGCAAAACGTGTTAGAACATGTGTGTACGAAGACGTTAATGAGGCAGTTTTGAAGGAATCCCGGAAAGAAAGTCACCCGGAAAAAAGTCACCCGGAAAAAAAGCCGCCGGAATAAAAGTCACCCGGTAAAAAAATCACCGGAAAAAAAGTCACCGGTAAAAACGTCACCCGGAAAAAAAGTCACCGGAAAAAAGCCACCGGGAAAAAAGTCGCCCGGAAAAAAGTCACCGCCCTATTTTGTAATGAAATTGAAGGAATTATAAAATGCAACACCATATTTTTAAATGTAACTTATATTACTGGAATTTTGTACAGATACCTGGAATGTTCTCCAACAATGCGGTAAAAACATATACTAAAATAATAATAATTATATAATGTCAATACTGTGTTATATTATATTTTATAATTAACAACAAGATATCCTACAGACACAAAAATTATATAATAAGCCATACAAAATAAACTATTTATTAAAAAGAAAGCTAATCTAAATTGATTCTGTGTCGTATATTATGCCCGATAGCCCTTAAAAAATCGGGAATGTCTCGCGTCCCGTCGCGGTAGTCTTGGCAAAGCGATTGTAGTCGGACTTGCAACTCTTCGTACTTTCGTAGCCTTTTTCTTTTCGTTGGTATGCCAACTTCATTTTGCATCAATTTTGTAGTGTCAACTGCCAATTCCTGCCCCATTTTTGTTATTAAAATCCAAATGGATGGGTGTTTAGATCCAACCAAATTTGAAAACCTATGGTTCCATTCCTCGGTTTGATTATTGGTACGATCTTCTCCTGCTAAAGTAGCATCACAAACATTCCATGTATTTGGCGGGAAAGGTGGTGGTACAGTCCGCATTCGTGTATTGCCATTCCCATTATTGCCCTGCCTTCTAAATGTACCTGTTACATATGTTTGGTCAAAATAATTTAGAATGTCTTCTGCCTCCTCTGCCGTATTTTGTTTTAAGTAGTCCATCCCACGTACTACATCGTCTACGGGTAAAAACGCAAGCCCATCGAGCATTCCACAAAACTCGGTCAGAGGTCCATTTTCTCTATAAGTAGCTTCCAAGCCAAGGTTTTGAATTTTTCTATGTGTGCTTTGGCATAAGTGATAAAAGCACCCCCTAATTGTAATACCATCTCCAAATATAGCAATAATTGCTTGAAAGGTAGCCTTTTCGAAATCAACGTATATAGTGGTTGGGTCTGCAGCAACATTTCTGTCCTCGCATGCATTCAAAATGGTCCTGAATAAATGTTCATAAGTATCTTGGGTTTTGCGCGCTAGCAAACAATAAATGGCCGTGACGAAAGAGCGTCTAACTGGGACTCTAATTACATAGAGCTGAATGAAATTAGGCGGGGCAAGACTAAAGTTTCCATCCATGTACCACATAGTCGATGAAGCTAGAAGCCTCAGAGAGGCGTCGTTAGCAAAAATAATGACGCGTTCCTCGGCATTTTGACCATTATCGTTTAACAGGAATCTTTCAAAGATTGGATCTCCTGTGGTACACCAGTTATCTACAAGAAAAAATACACTTTTTAGAAACAATTTCAGAAATTCCTCGATATCGAAGCAAGGTCCAAAATTTTTGAAATTTGAATTTGAATTCCTATCAATACCCAATAATCATAAAATGTCACCAATAAGTCCAAGTTTCGTTATTATTTACTTAAATATGCAAAATATAATGATGATTAAAAAATGAAACATTGTATACCTTCTATAATGAGATCTCGGAGGGTATTTGGCGAAGGAGGTAATTGTTTCGATTTATGATTTCTTAATGTCCTCTTCGCAGTTTCTTCGGTTGGCATTCTCTTGCGTAAAGTTGTACAGGACGTGCTAATGTAGTTTCTGCTGCTTCTTTCATCTGTTGAACTGCTTTTGTTACAATTATCTCAGATCTATCCGGTAAATGATTGTGCTGTTCAATAGCTAGTGGATTGGTTTTCTGTAAAGTTGTACTTAGGCTTCCTAGACACTGCAGAAAAATGTGTTCGTTTTAATATACCGTATACATTACACAAAATACTAGGATAATAAACTATAAATTAGACAAATCTATATTTTTAGTAATGTAAACATAAAAAAAACTTACCTTTAAAGACCTTCGTTTTGAACATTTCCACCGTATAGTGTCAGAACACACCTTATGAACCACATACATATATCCGTTTAAACATAGTTTATCACCACCCTTATTCGATTTTACGATCTCCATCGTTGAAGTAATAATTCACTATGTTTAAACATTTGCAAAATTTGTATTTATATAGTATTGAGACAGTGGGGGTTATTGAAAAACACTCACTAAAGGATTTAGAATAATAAGTTATTAATTATTGGGGAGAATTACAGCTTTCTAACTACAACAAGAACATTAAGATAGCATCACCTAATCAGTTTCTAAGGAAACTTGCCTGCGTCGAAATGTGATTAAGGGATGTGTACAGACCAAATCGACACTTAAAAGAATATTTCATGGTAATATACCCTATTATCGTTAACCCCCCATTAGCCCCTATTACGATAGTTATCTCTGATGCATAAAATTTGTAAAAGCCTTGTGATAACTAGAACTAAATCCCCTTCCAAAATGTTACCGGTATAGATTTATATTTAATATAATAAACATGTACAGCAACTTTTTAATAAGTAAAAATAAAAGTATTTTGGGAAATAGTTATTTATGTATTTGTTTCTCCCAGGATTAAAAGTATAGCCTAGTATTAAAAGTGAGCAATATGTGCATTTTTATATTATTAACAAAAACGAGCAAATGCCCGCCACGGACCGGTATCGAGATTTCAAATACGAGAAGCACAATAGCTGTACAAAATCCCAGTAATATAAGTTACATTTAAAAATACGATGTTGCATTTTATAATTCCTTCAATTTCATTACAAAATAAATAATCCGGTAACTTTTTTTCCGGGCGACTTTTTTTCCGGGTGACGTTTTTACCGGTGACTTTTTTCCGGGTGACTTTTTTTCCGGGCGACCTTCTTTCCGGTGACTTTTTCCGGGGGCTTTTTTTCCGTGACTTTTTTCCGGTGACTTTTTTCCGTTTCCCGTTTTGAAGTGGGTCCATTTAATTCGTGACCAGACTGTGGCGTTGCCGGGACCATTAATTAAACAACAGGCCTTCAAGTTTGCAGAAGCACTTAGACATTCAGGATTCCAGGAGAGCACTGGTTGGCAGGATAAATTTAAAAAGAGACATGGTATTGTGGAAAAAGTGATTTCTGGCGAAAGTGCAATGGTTAACGAAGAACACTGTAATCATTGGAAAAATGGAAAATTGAAGACGATTTTAGAAAAGTACGAGCCAAAAGACATTTTCAACGCAGATGAAACTGGCTTATTTTTCAAGTGTACACCCAACAGAACCCTCACTTTCAAGAATGATAAATGCTTCCGTGGAAAACAGAGCAAGGAAAGAATAACTGTGTTAGTAGGTGCCAACATGACAGGAACCGAAAAGCTGAAACTTCTGATAATCGGGAAAAGTAAAAATCCACGATGTTTTAAAGGAACAAAGTCACTTGAAGTAGATTATCATTTTAACAAGAAGGCGTGGATGACTGGTCAGATTTTTGAAGAGTGATAGTAAAATTAGACAAACAAATGACGAGGGAACACCGAAAAATAGCCTTAATTGTAGATAATTGTCCAGCACACCGATCTGCTGTAGCTAAAAAATTTAAAAGTACGGAACTGTTTTTCTTTCCTCCAAACTTAACCTCCAAGCTTCAGCCAAAGGATCAAGGCATAATAAAAAACTTAAAGTTTATTATCGTAAAAGAGTTATAATGCAAATGATTAAGGAAATTGAAAACAACAGGGCCGACATAATGATTAATTTAAGACAATGCATTTCTGAGCTGGCAAAGGTTTGGACTTACGAAGTTACGGAAATGATTATAAAGAATTGTTTTTCCAAAGCAGGATTTGTTGAAAATTGTGATGAATGGGATGGCGACGATGAATTGCCCCTTGCGGATTTGCAAAAATCGTGGGCTACATTACCTACAGCACTTCGATAAAATCGCCACCGATATTAACTTGCATGACTACCTCAACGTTGACGAAAATCTCCGTACTATCGAGTATCTTACTGAGGAAGAAATTTTGGACGCTTTAAAAAATAACGAAACTGACCAAACAATCCAAAACGAATTTGATGATACTGACGAAATCGCAAAAAAACCGTCGAGTGATGAAATGATCCACGCGTTTCAGATTATCCATAGCCGATTACAATATTACGAAAATGTACCTGAAAACATTTTTAGCGCTCTTAATATAATAAGTGTGAAGCATATTATGAAGAAAAAACTTTTTTCAACTGTTGTGTGCAACCAACAATTACAGACCTTTTTACAAAGGAATGATGTTGTATGTATGTACTACATGTAAATTTATTCTGTTAATTACAAATGTGTTCTATACTTAAATGTAAACTAAGTACTCATTATATATGCAAACAAATTGTATTAAATTTCTTTAACAAACAAATCTTATTTCTCTGTAACGAAATTTCCCTATTGCGAATTTTTTTTCAGAATTTAACGACTTCGTTATATAGAAGTTTACCTGTACCTCCAAGACGTTTTTATATTACTATTTTTTGTACACAGTTATAAACAGACCAATGGTATCACGCTATATTTGGTAGTTGTCGGTGGTTTTTTTCTTTGAGCATTTAAAATGGGTTATTCGATTTCACAAAAAATTTAAATAATTGCGTTTTTCTTCAAAAACAAAGAATGTGCTAATGGAAGCGCCGAATTATTCAATCACCAATATGCAGATAAGCAAGAAAGAATGAAAAAGTTTCGGGAGACCGGGTCTGCCGCAAATAATAAGCGAAATACTGAAAATCTGGTAACAAATGAAGGGGTGGAAGTGGCGGTTCTGGGCCACGTTGTTGTCGATCCTAAGTTGAGTACACAGCATATTGCTATTATATCGGGTATTAATCAAACCAGTATTCAACGAATTTTGAAATACCACAAGTATTATCACTACAAGATATGTACTACAAGAACTCAATGAAGACGACTTTCACAGCCGTTTGCAATTTTGTGAGACTGTAAGTGAACGGGTGATAAATAATTTAAATTTTCTTTTTAACATTTATTTTTAAGGGCAGGGATGACTCAGTGGTAGACAGCCAAGCTTTGGATGTAATAGTCCGAATGATTCCCGGTTCCCAGGGGTCGGAAATTTTTCTTCGGTCCTGGGACCCGGTCTCCATTTACCATTATGGATCAAATTAGTGGCACTTCTCGTATTATGGTCGCATTAGAGGAGTAAGAAGACCATAAACAGAAACATCCACACACCAAGCAAGTCAAATACGGTTTCGCACCAACGCGGTAATCCACAGAATCGGGCCCTGTTGTGCATAGCACAAACTAGCTTAGCTCTGCCTCACACCGCCTCGACACTGCGCTAGCGGTACAAACGAGGATCACGACGAAACAGAAACAGAACATTTAATTTTCTGAAGAATGCACTTTTTCATAAATGGTACAGTCAATCGTCATAATTGTCACGATTAGTAAGATGCTAATCCGAGGATATTTCACGAAACATATTCTCAACAGTTCGAAAAATTAAATATTTGGGCTGTCACTTTTGATGATCGTCTCGTTAGTCCTTTCTTCTTATAAATTTTCTATAAAATTATATATTAATATTATAAAATTTTACAGAGGCTTATAAGAATGTTGTACTTAGTTTGGCCATTCCACTACAGGAGGGCCGCTTTTGACAATTAAAGTGCAGAACATTTTTTAATTTTTTAAAATTTCGTCTACAGAACATCTCACGGTGAGAGTGTAGTACAAGCTTTTATGGGCTATGCAAACCTTAACAGAGTTGGCCGTAACACTTTGCCAAATGTAAGCATCTAAACGGCAGTGTAAGTTTGCTAAAATTAAGTTGATCCAGGTAAAGGATGTCCAGCTAAGTATTAAATAGTAATTATCACTGATAAACGGTTTGTACAACAAAATGTAGAGGAAATTGTAATTGACAGTTGCTTAGTATCATCAGACTAACTTTAAGTAGAAATTTTGCAACAGTGGTGTCCATAAAAGTCTGTACTACACTCTCATCGTGAGACGCTCTATAGGCACATTTTCAGCAGATTTTCTTAGAACGTATCAACTTGGTAGTCTTTTTAGACAACTTCTTTCGCAAATAGTTTTGCTGAACTAATATGTATTTTTATAACATTTGTAACGAGCTGTAGTAACCTTTCTTCGGAATCGAGTCTCTTATTTGTACGCCTGACAGCTGCAATTATAAACAGATTAGTGTTATAAAAGTTTGTACCATTTGTACCATTGTACATAGAAAAGATCAACAGGTCACCAAATTTTGGGAAGAAAAAGTGCTGTCTGTACTGTAGTGCGCGTGCACTACATTTATCGGGTCGCCTTGCTTGGGTTGTATATTTTTTTGTTATTGTTTAGTTAGTTACGGTTTTTACATTCAATAAACAATACGTTTTCCTAAAAGCTTGTTTTAATCTTTGTATTGGAGTCTGGTATTTTACCAGATAACAATAGTACTAATACACGTATACAGTAAATGTGTTGCATTCGAAATAATCAGAAGAAACACAAATAACAATTAATAACGCGAGGATCTCCGCAGTTCCCGTGCCACCTCTACGTATGACATGTTAAAAATCACTACTGGAGTTGGAATTACCCCAGATAGGCAAAATTCGTAATACGGGTGTACAATAAGCCAGAAGCTTCGATGCATAGAGATGCTTATAAATCCGCGTCCTAGATCTCGCCGAATCAGACCAAACACACAACAATCAAACAACAAATTTGTACATATTTTTTGGCGAATAGTTTGTAAGATGTTTGTAATATAATTCTTATTTAGTTATTCCGCCATTGTCATGATTTTAGCCTGAAATAAGAATTTGTGATTATAGCTTAATAGCCCATGTAATGCAAAAACAGCCTCTATATTTTTACAGCTGATTTCATTTTGTCTTGTACGTATTTGATTAAATGAGAGAAATTGTAGTATTTGTATGGGAAATTACAACCGGACTGAACGTATTAACATGTTAACGTGTCAAAACAGATATGTGACAGATATATGTACATTCCGACACACAAGTATTTTCAGATTTCGTAAACCGTCATTGTTAGGCCTTTTCAGCGTGTTTTATGGCCATAGAAACGAAGAGTAAGCAATTATAAAGCGATTAGATATATTAACAAAAAACATTCGCATTCACTTAAAGAGCGATTTTCAAACAAATTCTTTTCGAGTTACGTGTCTTCTCTCTAGTGACTCTGTCCACCCCATAGAAAAGTTCTACCTTAGTAACCCCTACCAAGCCATTGTTCAATATTTTTAGTATCGAGTAAAGCGCTAAATTTGCGATTTCGAAAGTAAGCACTAGGTACATACTACTTAGCTACGGGGACAGTTGAACCCCAAATGGTCGGAAATTTGCTCAAAGAAGATCATATGCTGTGTAATAGGTAGCTTGTCTTCAGGGGTTCTCTAATACACCCAGGTGGTAACATTACCTTAAAGAGCTACAGAGAGCTATAGAGCCCAAGTGACTGTAACCATCCCGTAGAAAAGTCTGTCTTAAATAATTCCTACCAAGCCATTTTTCAAAAAGTATCAATTACGCGCTGAATTGTTGATTTTGAAAGTGAGCACTAGGTTCATTTTCCTTAGCTACGCGGATAGTTGAACTCCTGATGGTCGAAAATGAGCTCAGGGAAGATCATATGCTGCATAATAGTTCACTAGCCTGCAGGAGTTGTCAAAAAAAGAGTGAATTGCAAAACAGTTCTAAGTTCTCCATCCAATGCATTATTAAGAAAGCCCTAAATCGTAGATTCAAACGAATTAATTACAAGCCAGACCACTAGCTGCCGAGTATTGCTGCTATGCTGGATTGTCATCAGCATTAAATTGTTAGTAGATGTATTGGGAATTCTGAATTTAATTGAATCTAACAAGACACCGGTTTGTTACGTTTTCCTCTTAATTGTTGCTTTAAGAATTACCATATCGAGTGTTGAATAACCATAAGAACTATAATAAATCGATAAAACCACAATAGCTAATAAATCATAAAGAAACGCAGAAAATTTTCGAGAATTTAAAAACTGATACATACTGATTTTTACTTTCCCATACCTTATAGGTATAGGGTAAGTATTGAAATCATGAAAATTTTCGAAATCGAGATTTTAACGGATATATCCGTTTTGGGTCTCTAGGAACCCAAAAAAGTGGTTTTTAAAAAATGTCTGTCTGTGGGTGGGTACGTATGTACGTA
>JABXWE010006403.1:0-30255 GCA_014611495.1 Limonius californicus | reverse complement strand
TGATTTTAGTTAATAATTTGATACATCAACAAAAACGCATTTCATAAAATGGTAGCCTTATTGATTTTATTAGGTATTCATTAAATATTTTCTAAAATAACTCGAAAAGTATTCATTTTACGATACAGTTTATATTTGACATGATTCAAAATTGAACAATATTTTGCTAAAACTATGCAGAGTGTTCTGTGTGAAAGATAATCTTTCATAGTAACATCAATTAAACAGGAATTGTCACATTTAAACCCCTTATATCTAATCATTAGTAGCCCTGCAGTATAATTCAAAGAACTATCTTCCTACATTCGAAAATAAAAGAGAGATACGGATTGGCGGTAGCTCAGTTGGTAGAGCGCTCGCTTTCTAAGTCAATTCTAGCTTGGGTTCGAAACCTAAGCATTACTATGCAGATGTATATAAATGTTGTTTGCAACCCACCACATATAACTCCCCAACCCGGTCTTGCCAAATGTGGGATCTTAATGCTAAAAACCTTCTCTCGAATTTCTGTCGTTCGGATTCGACGTTAAACTGTAGGCCCCCGTGTTTCTACCTTAGCGCTGAGGAGAAACATGTGAAAGGCTGTCAATGAAGGGGTGTCTCAAATAAGAAAACAGTTTGTTGTCATGTTTCAGGAATATTGTGCAGCAATATTAAAATTTTATGAAGGAAGGTACTTCTTTTAATTTTTAGCCCCTATTATAGAAACTACAATAACTATTAAATTAACGATTTCTACCCACAAACTCCCCCGTCTTAAATCACGATTACGCATATACCTATTCACTATATTTTCCGTATTTTGCGTAGCGACTCGATTTTGGAAATCTAAAATATTTCGGCTTGTTATGTGCTTTGTTAGTGTCTGTGGTACTTTAAGCTGCGCAAGACACACATAGGAGAGAAATTCGCTTCGTCTCGTAACAGACAAAGCACTTAAAGAAGAATGTGTTTTATAAAGTATCATTTATACTTTTTAAACTGAGGTTGTAATTTATGACATAATAGTTTTGGAAATCTAAAATATTTGAGCGTATTATAGTGGCCTTGTAAAGTGTTATATATGCTTTGTAGTTTGAGGTTATAATTTACGACAGAATACACTTTTTCCAACATTATTTATTAAATTTTTCATTAATAAAACCAAAGATACCGTTAGAACTACAAAGTAAAGTATTCGACCAATGCATTCTCCCAGTAATGACATTCGGCGCCCAAACATGGACACTAACAAAAGCAAATATGGATAAAATGGTGAAATCACAAAGAGCAATGGAATGTCAAATGATAAATATCAAATTAACAGACCGAAAGAGGATACAGTGGATAAGACAGAAAACCGAAGTAATAGACGTAGCAGAACACATAGCCTCACTTAAATGAAGATTTTGCGATCACGCTATGAGGCAGCCTGATAATAGGTGGAATAAAAAATACAGCTCTGGAAACCATGGGAAGCTAAGCGAAGTAAAGGACGACCACAACTCAGATGGGCAGACAATATCAAGAGATCAGCAGGACTAGGATGGAGAAATAGCACACAGGACCGGGAAAACTGGAAACGAATGGGGGAGGCCTTTGTCCAACAATGGACGAATGACGGCTAGAAAGAAGAAGGAACACCAAACGTAAACCTCAGAAACGCCATAAACATAATATATTAATTTTAAAAAATATAGTAGCAGCTCAGAAGGTGGAGGCAAAATGATCGTAAGCGGATTACATAATTCAAATTTACAGAAATAGCTATAGCATAAAATTTAAACAACCTTGTAAATACTTATTTCGTTGGATAATCCCAAAAAATTAAATTTTCGGTTTTTATTTTTCCTAGTTACAGTTGGCGTAAGGCCTCTTATTGTTTTGTTTTTCATTTTATTGTAAAATTGTAAAGAGAATCATATTTCGTATATCCATAGCATCATTCAAATGTAATTACCATTTCACCATAGACAACCAGTATATGTAAATAGCCGTATTATTATTTATGTAAAAATGAAAATGCCATTTGAAAAACACTACTTCCATGAAAAACAGATTATTGCTACTTGCAGGTAATATTTTATATTGTGCTGTACATTAGTTCGATGAAACTAAATTCAAATCAAATAATATGGTACGAAAACTGTCAAATACGTTTATTGCTTTTGATACCGTTTATAAAGAATTATAATATATAATAGATTAAATTGATAACATTAATAAATTCTCGTCGGAGATTTATGGAAGGAATAAAATACGTTTGTTTTTATAAATGTGTGCGTTTAATGGGGTTGGATACAATCCCCTAAAATACTTTCAATGGAAACGAAAAAGTGCTTTTTAGAGACAGCTAAAATCTAGACGGAAAAGTGGGAATGGAACTTAGCTCATATAATACATCCTAAAAATTGAATTTAATTCCGCCGCTATAGAATCGGATTTTCTCCAATAGGATAGATATTCTTTGTGAATGGTGTTCAATCAAGGGGATCGTTAAAATTGCACAATCTGTCTTTTTGTTCCATTGAAGTTATTGATTATCATCGTTCACCGTATACGCCATTTAATTATTTCCGATCACTCGTGATAGTTCATATATCGACACGGGCTGTAGGTCCGTGTCTCGGTAAATACCACGTTTTCAATTTATAGATTCATCAAGTTTGCACGGCTTCTTGCACAATAGGTGATGTGTTATTCATAGCTTGTAAGTGTGAAGATAACGTCAAATGACATGCAAAATATGCATACACCGCCAATTAACGTACAATTTGCTAGGAAGCATGAACCGAGAACGTTGTTAAGTTATAACTAGAGTTTTCATGCATGCGTGTAGCCGTCATCCGTGTTTGTCGATATTTTAGCCTTGTATAAATATGTAATTTGTACTGTTCTACCATGAAACGAAAATAAAATAAATGGGGGTGATAACAAGTTCATATGCAACCCGATATTTTAAATATTAATTTATTGTCTTATCTTTTCTTACCTAAAATTTCGCAGTACACTTTTTTGGTGGAGTCGTTAACCACTTTTGAAATTTTTCAATTTAGAATTTTGGGCATAAAATACTTCCACATATTTTACCATTTTTAAAATCAATGCCATTTCAACCATGAATAAAGTATGTACCTACTTATTAATGTGTTGCTTGCAAACACTACTAACACTAACAACCGTCATTTGAATTATTGCATTTGTTTTCAAGGCTAAGTTCATCAAAGATGGGTTTCAGTTGAACAAGCCTCGTATGTAGTTCTATTACATTCTGTTTACAAAAATGTATAACGGTTTCATGCTTGCGCGGTTTATAGTGTGATTTCTGGATTCTGCGATCTTATATTTGGTTGAATTTTTTTGTGTTCGGAAGTTGAACTCTCAAAATTTGTATTCATAACACCGAATGCTTACGTATTTAATATAAATAGTGAATACCACTAATCACGCGTTCAGTGCTAGTGGAGACCACTCTTAAAATCAATTAAAAAAATTGCTTACGATAACGTACAAAATCTAAAGTTGCATTTTATAATAATGGAGAGAGAGAAAGAAAAGGCCGGGAGATTGAAACAGATTTTAAAAAATAGATAAATGAAGGAGCGAAATACTTCAATAAAATGCTGACTGACTGAAATTTGAATTTTCAAAGGCGGGAAAGGTGTTGCAATATAAAACCTGAAAAGTGGTTTTTGAATAAAGCGGTTACAGCTATGTTTTTTCAAGTTTTCATTTTTATGCGGTGAAAGACACCTTAAAACTAATGATGACCAGTATAAAGAAAACGTTTTTATCCACGGTATTTCAGTTAAAATGGCGACCCTTACGTTCAAAAGTATGAAATGAGTATTTTCGTTTGCTTGTAGTAATAAACCTTTGTTTAATTAACATATGGTTTAAAAATTATAATTTAAACAAATATATAGAAACTGAGAAAACCAACACGATCTTAATTTTCATCAGTGCCAGGAAAGAATGCACTGGCGGCTTCTAATTTATATGCGCAACGCTATCCGCAACGATAACATGGAGTGACAATAAAAAGAAGAGAATTGTCTTTGAGACCAAAAGTTAATTTAAATGCAAACTAGCGTTATAGAATGACAGCTCCAGAAAATAATGAAATGTAATCATGTAAGTAAAAGATAACAATGCCCGTATAACATAAGCGGACTTAAGTCCACAGTTGGTCGTTGGTCGTCACAGTTTTGCATATCGAGTACTAGCTGAAAATAAATTTTACCCATAACACGTAACATTAGTTCACGCTCTCAGTGAAAACTGCAAGAATTCAATGTTATTATTGCGTTAACAGCTAATTTTTGAATATACCTTGGTCCATATTATTGAACAAATTTTCTAATGATTTGATTGTGCTTTATTGTCTTTTAGGTGCAAATAAAGCTGCACTTGACCAGAGAAGCACTTTCTCAGGGAGTTTATTAAGTAAATCATATTGAGTCATATTTTTGTTCTTCCGGTGGTATCGATTTTCGATGCTTGGGACCATTTCAGCATATTTTTCTCGAATCCGGACAATACTGAATAATTCTGGAACTCCTAAACCTGCCCAATTTCTCTTCTCTTTCCCTCAATTCCGCCCATCATTATTAATTGCATCAAACGGTATTTGCCCCCTTCGGCATTTTATCCCTCTTAGGACCTCTTCATTTGTAATTCTTGGCATCCAGGAAATACGATACATTTCGAATGATTCCAACTTGTTAATTATTTTGATTTTTAACGTCCACGTTTCTACTCTGTACCAAAGCACTGGTAGTACATATATTTTTTATCAAAACTTATTTTACAAATTTGTATCTCTAAATAATTTTTAAATTATCTTTATTTTCTTGTAGTTAATGTTTCTATTAATTTTACTCATTCAGTAAACCCACGCGACATATGGTAAAAAAAAATGCACGTAACATATCATATGATTTTCTTTACATGTTTACTACACTTACAAGAATTTCTAATATCATTGATATGTTAAGTTGATTAAAAGCTGACTAACTGTATTTTTTATTGTCCAAGTTCTATGCATATCATCTGTTTCATTTCCATGGTTAATAATGTACAGTTATTTGATAGTTTGATAATTTGATTGATTAGGTGCAGTAAATATATATTTCGTACGAGGGCCGTTCTCTGTCTGCTGAACCTAGTAAAGTAATACACAATATATTGACAAAACAAACAGTCAATACATTTTTGCATCCGTGAAAACCAATCTTCAAAACATTTTCTCCAATCTTCCCGCGTTAGGTTATTTATTTCATTTTAGATGCTTCAACCGCTTTTTCGGCCGATGTAAAACGTAAACCCCGTAACTAATTCTTTACACATCTTTAATAAAAAAAAATCATTAAGTGCTAGGTCTGGACTATACGGCGAATGACCCATTATTTCAATGTTTTGGGCATTCAAATCGTCGTTCGAGCAGCAGTGCGCGCCCGAGCGTTGTCTTGATGCAAGATGATCCTTCCTGTTGGAGGCAAAAAACTGTAGTGTGCCATTCAGCATTAACAGTACGACGATCCTCCATTGCTACAGTGGAAACATGCCAGTAATTCCAAAAAATAAGGCGACCATCTTCTGTTTCGGCTTTTTTCACAAACAACTTTTGTTGGAGCCGATTCATTCTCAAAGACCCAAACTGCCGACTGTTCTTTTCTTTCGGGAACATAGCAGTATAAACACGTTTGATCACCTGTAATGACGTTGTACACCAAATTAGACGATCCATTGTCGAAGCGATGCAGTGTAGAGTTGCATTATGCCACACGGTTTTCGTTTTGAAATGGAGTCAAATTGTGGGGAATCCAACGGGCACAAAGCTCACCTACCATCAAATGTTTGTGTAAAATGGTGTCCATTGCTTTCACACCAATCTTTAAAGTTGCTTGAATACCCCTGGCAGTATCACACCGGTCCTCTTCAATAATGTTTCGTACAAGACCAATATTCTTCTCGGTAACTGCCGTTTTTAGCTTAGGAGCTCGAAAGTTGTCATTTAAGGAAAGTTGACCACATTGAAATTCTTTGTACCACCGCTTTATAGTAGCTAAGGAACACGGCTTGATTGATTTCCTCAAAACATTCTCGGCTTAAGCCACGCGTGAAATTGTAAAAAGTCACAGCTGGATAATGCTCTTTAAACAATTCCACGATTTCTTGGGGAAAGCATTACTTTAAAATTATATATTTTAAAAACCTTCAAGTATATTTGACAACTTTCACTATAATTAAACTTGTAAACAACTACGTTAAAATGACAGGCAAAATTTGTTTCAAAATATCACAGCCTACTAGATAGACTCAGCGGAAAGAGAACAGCCCTGGTGTAATAATAATTACATAGCATGTTCAGTGCATTTTGCGTAACATATAGCACCGCTCGCTCTTCTAAGGTACTTTTTATTTATTTTAGGGTGCGTATCTATTGTTATTTTTTAAGTATGGCAGCTAGAATTCCATGATCATGACATCTAGACATCCAAAGACATACTATAGACCACAATTTATTAAACGCCCTGAGAGAACTTCTAAACAATTCATGCAGATTGTCAATTAAGGTAAACCCCAGTTGTTACCGGCTGGGAAACGCTTCAAGACACTTGGCAGAAGATCGTAAGAGCTCCACATCGTTATTTATTTATTCAGAAATAAATATTTTGTAAACTTCAGGAAAATCCTCTAGCAAGGGAATTACAGCTAGTACGTGCAGTTTAGAAAACTAAATTATGTACCTATATTTTTAATATTTTAAATAATTTTTGCATGTTATTTTAGTCCATATTATTCTATTTACAAGTAAAATACCAAAGTTCATTAAAGTTTTACAGTTAGCTATACTTTGTTACTGGAATGACTCTTTATTTGTTAGTTTTTTTTTTACTGGCATCTGATCATTAAAAATTTTTAATTAATAAGAACCAATAATAAATAGTAATTCCTGTCGGGAACTGAACTCTGAAATATTCATACATTTTAAGAAAATACGCTAAGCTTTAATGTTACTAGTTTCCGTGTATCTTTTATGTGTGTATTCTTTCATTATTAAATGTAAGCGTAAAATTTAATAACTGGATGTATACATAACCTAAATAATCTTCACTCCGTAATTTTGTGAATGGTTTATATAATAGCACATACTTGAAGAAAGTCGAGGTATGCATTAAATTGCAACAATTTTAAACGCAGCTAAATTTTCTATTGCTGCCTTGAGCTTCCGGTATACTGCCGCTATTATAAAACTTCCTTTTATGCGTTGAAGTTTTAAGCGTTTTCTACGATTACGAGTATAATGGTTATTCCAGAGCAGTAGCCTGCAGTAACACTTTAACTTGCGTAAGTTATCTCACATGACAGTGCTCTAGCATTACTCTAGGTACATTTACAGGCTAAGAACAATCCCTATGTTGTTATTAGTTTCTAAAAGTCATAATTGTATACAGACAAAATGGAAGTAAACAAAAATTATGATGTTTTCTAAATAAATATGCAATTTTTTAAATTTTAGATACTTTCTAATGATTAAAATGATTCTGAATAAAATTGGATTTTTCCGCTTTTCGCGAAGGCGATTGATCTTGATCTCGTATTATATATTTTCTGTATCCCATGATCTACATATGGATGAACACAATTATTCTGCCAGATAAATTTAACTTCACCCTTCCCTACCTTAACTAAACTTTATCCTAAACTAACCAAACATAGTTGATATCTCTTGCAATTACAAAAATTACGATGTATTTGTTAGAAAAGAATACATTTATGTATAATCGGATTCTCTCTGTTACAAAACAATCAAAAAGTAATGAGATTTAGAAGTATTTAGTATTAAATCGCTTTGAAAAACATTGTATCAGATTTCCAAAATGTCAATAACTAATTCGCAAAAATGGTAAATCGACCTCTAAAGTTGTTTCGTGTAAGAGGAAGCGTTACCAAAAAGTAGTATAGTGGACGATCACTGAAGGGTACTACAATATTGTCGCCAAGAAAATAATTGAAAATGGTCTTTGAACTCTCATTTGTAATAATATATTATTTTATCGGCATCTGTTTATAGAAACAATCATTAACATTTTCTTATTCTTCTTCTTTTTGATATAGGATAATATCCTGTTAAATCCATTTTGCCTCATCTTGGTTGGGGGTGGTTTCTTACTGATCTTGGGATACTGATGTCCAGCAATCCCTCCATTTTGCTAGTCGTTCCTCACCCATTCTGTCGACGTGATCTCGCCAGTGACGTCGTCTTCTTCTCACCCACCTAACGATGTCTTGAGTGTTGCATCTTTCCCTGATGGTTTCATTTCTCACTCTATCTCTGAGAGTGAGTCCAGCGATAGTTCTTAACGTCCTCAGTTCGGTCGATCTCATTGTCTGTTTGGATTTTACTGTTTCGGCTCGTGTCTCCGCTGCATATGTTAATATTGGCCTAACACACGTTTTATATATTCGTACTTTATTTTCAGTGGTCATATATTAACCAATATAACCATGGCGTTTTCAAGAGCAGATGGCCTTTTTAATTCCATACATGGCAAACAGACCAAGCACCACCAATATCGAAGATAGCAATGAAAAGACACATAGCAATGACAAGACACAGGATACTGATGAACCATCTCAAAATCAAAGAGATACCGAAGAAATTGACATTGAAGAAACGCAAGGGGATGAGGCAGAATCTCAAATTCATACTCAAGAAATTGATCAATCACTTACAAACAGAGAGCAAACACCGACAAGAAAGCGACGTAAAAGAAATACATTAAGTGACTTGTTAAATAAATCAGTTCAAGAACATCAGGAAAGAGTCGCCAATAGGCAAAGAGAACGAGAACATTTAAAGAATATTACAAACAATTTTACCATAAGCAATGTGAAACATGATCCATTGTTTCATTTTTTTATGAGCATGTACGAAAGTACAAAATTATTATCAGTATGCTCTCAACATACTATTAAAACTGGTTTATTTGCTATGGTATCACAAGAGTAAGCGAAAACCTTGCCACAAATTCAATATCCCTCTCGTCCAGGATCAAGTGATGTAGCTTCATATTATTCTTTATACAGTCCATCTCCTGCATCTCATCATTTGTCGAATACGGCTGATAAAGAAGAACAACCGCCTACAAATATTGATACAGAGGGAGCATCCAGTGATTGCGATTTCTTATTACAATTGTAAATTTTACAAACTTTTTTGTTCTTTTCATTTTTTATGTTCGATGTAAACAGTGTTAGTGTTTTCAGAATTAATAAACAACAAAAATTGTTTAAAATCTGATTATATAACTTACCTTAAGAAAACGGCCAGCTTCTCCTCAGAGCTAATTCTTTCATGACCACCAGAACCCTCGTCTTTCAAGTCAGTTGCAATTAATTCATGCACTTCTTTAAATTCATCCCTAGATAGGCGAAAATAGTTTTTAAATTGTTCTTCTGAAAATTCAGAAGTCAACGCAAATTCTCCGTGCGATTTTCGCTTCTTTAAATATGAACTCTTCCAAGTTTTTGTTCTTCTTGCACTTCCGATCAGTGATAGTCTATATAAAAATTCGTTGTCAGCATCTGATTCGGAACTCACATCTATCGCCTCCATCGCAAAAATAGGCAAACTGTGATAGAGGACTTCAGCGAAACTACGTGAGCAAATGCGGATCAAGCAAGTGTTCACTTTGCCAGTGCCACATTGGCGCAGTTACGTGAACGAGTGCGAGTGCGAGCATGTGCGGCGGGCGTAACACCCGTTTGTTGCGTACCAAATTCCCGACACGTGGTGGACATCATACATTCGCAACCGGATTATTACCCCTTGTTCATTTGAACGCGGCTACAAATTATTTTAAACCGCCTGCCAGGCATCGAGTCAGGAATTTAAACTACCGACCTTCCGTACCGACATATGTTTGTTTTCACAACCAATCCGTGTCTAAAATTGTGTTGGTCATACTGTATTAGAAAACTGGTACTATAATCGATTTCTTAGTAATTTGTTATTTCATTACTGTTTTTTTATTTGTAAGTTGTATAGGTACGGAAGAATTTAAATAATATACCTAAAAAGTGCTTCGACCTTAGCGCTTAGGAAAAGCACGTGGCAGAAAAGAGTTTGGTGCTCAACAGTGGAACAAAAAGGCTGTTGATGAAGAAATTTTTATGTGGCTTATACTGCTAATCCGGTCCTTATCAATAAATAAACAAACATAATCCTTAAAAGATAAAGTTTACTGTGATTAAAGTAAATATCAAGGACAGTTGAAGGTATTGTTTAGTGAGTTGACAAATATGAGTACCTATTAGTATTTAGAAAACTTAGCCCTACCCCTATTTTGTAATCTTTAGAATTCTTGAATCTAAAGCAATCTTGTTCTGATATGTTCAGAAACACATATCTGCATCTTTACTGTTTCTACAGCAAACAGTATCAACTGAATTCTACTAAAATAAACTACTAGCGCAACTTAATCTTCTTTAAAATATAAAGTGCAATATCTGCGTTATCCAGAAAATGATACATGTCTACATTTTTTTATGCTGTCTAACGCATATATTTTAAATATTTTAAAAGATTCCTTGTTTGAATGTTTAATATTCCTCTTTCAATTGTAGCAGTTCCGAAATAGTTTCATTAATTTACTCTATGCTACTAGAACACGATTTTAAAAAATTCATTTATTTAAACTTTCAAAATTAAACCCTAAGAGTTCGTATTTTAGCAGTCAAAGTTATATACTTCCTGATTTTTCGTCTAAATTAGCGGCTTGTATTAATTAGAAGTACTAAACAATATTTAATGATCCTTTGGAACTCTATGTATCTCAAACAAGCAGCGAACTTTTAAAATTCACATGCCTCCCAATAATAAAACGACACGGAAGGTATTCGTGCAGTTCTCAGCATATTTAATGCAAAACCTCGTATCTAAACAGCAAATGCATTTCTAGCGCATAGTAATTTTGTATGCATATAGCAAGGGTCTTATAAATTTTGATTTTGAGAGTAAAGTTCGGCGTAAACTATAGCTATCAATCACGCGATCGCATAATTATCGTAAATAGGGAAAGGTTCTGCAGTATTTCTTGGTACCTCATTATGGGTTATCGTAAGCTATTTTTAAAGATTGGATGTCGATGAAGATAAGCGAGGTAACAAATAAATTGCTATTGCATGCGATCTAATATCCGGAATGATATTGATATTTATTTCACAATTTTTATTCATTGTATTGATCCCTTATTTTTGCACCTCTATATTTATCTGGCATATTCACGTTATGAATTGTCTTGCGGTTAGAGTTTTTATACAATGAGTGTTATCATTTTTTAAATAGATTTTGACTTGTTGGGGACAAATGATAAGCCCTGTATTTTTGTATTTTAAAAATAAATACTTGTTGAACTCTAGGAACGTTATGAAAGTATACGGTTTGAACAATTACCCAATATGAGTGTTGTTTTAGACTTTTGCTGAGAGCAAAACTTACCACAGTTATTCTTGTTAGCGACAGTACGTGTCATGTTATTTATGATTGAAGCCTAACCTAACTAGCTGGTAGTGCTGTCAAAAAAATATGAATATTCCGATTTTCCGTTCTGGGGGGATTTTAGAATCGGATTTTGAAATCAGTTCTGGAAATCTAGAATTGTTTTTTAGTTCTACAGGGTATAAAAAATAGCGCATATTCTTGTTTTTGCGTTGCTAGGTTACACTTGCTGATTAATGGAAAATAGGTGGTCAATTTTCTAAAACATTGCTATTTTTCTAAATAATTAAACTGGCAATATTAATAGTAATGTAGTTGATAATTTGTCAAAAGTTTAGTGTGGGTAAAGTGATAAAAGCAAACAAAATATTAATGCACAGTGCGTTCTAGATTTATATCTAGTTAACATTAAAGGAATAGCAAAAGCAGCACTCGAAATTAAACTGTTTGATATTCAGGTAAGGAATAGTTACAATTATTTATTTAACTGATTAAACGCTGATTTATTAGGTATTTGAATTATCAAATCGATTTTCTAAGTGGCCAACCAGCTAGAATTGGGACTTTTATGGTAATATATATGCTACCACAATTTACCACATTTAGCCTAACAAATACATACAATTTTAAACCGCATCTTGACATTAACATTGCTCTGAAAATGAAGGTTTTAAAGTCTTCGTTAACTAGAGAATTTAGTTATATTCGAGAGCTGTTCTCTTTCCGCTGAACCTATCTAGCAGGCTGTGATATTTTGAAACAAATTTTGCTTGACATTTTAACGTAGTTGTTTACAAGTTTAATTATAGTGAAAGTTGTCAAATATACTTGAAGGTTTTTAAATACATAATTTTAAAGTAATCCCTTCCTCAAGAAATCATGGAATTGAATAAAGAACGTTATCGAACTGTGATTTTTTACAATTTCACACGTGGCTTAAGCCGCAAAGAATGTTTTCAGGAAATCAATCTAGTGTTTGGTGATAAGTCGTGTTCCTTAGCTACCGTAAAGCAGTGGTACAATGAATTTCAGCGTGGTCGACTTTCCTTAAATAACAACTTTCGAGCTCCTAAGCCAAAAACGGCAGTTACGGAAAAGAATATTGGTCTTGTACGAAACATGATTGTAGAGGACCGGCATGTTACTGCCAGGAGAATTCAAGCAATTTTAAAGATTGGTGTGAAAGAAATTGACACCATTTTACACAAACATTTGATGGTACGTAAGCTTTGTGTCCGATGAATTCCCCACAATTTGACTACAGTTCAAAAAGAAAACCGTGTGGCATGGTGCAGGTCTACAGTGGATCGCTTTGACAATGGATCTTCTCATTTTGTGTACATCATGACAGGCGATGAAACGTGGGTATACTGCTATGATCCCGAAAGAAAGCAACAGTCGGTAGTTTGGGTTTTTGAGAACGAATCGTCTCCAACAAAAATTGTTCGTGAAAAAAGCCGAAACAAAAAGATGGTCGCCATATTGTTTGGAATTACTGGACATGTTTCCACTGTAGCACTGGAGGATCGTCCTACTGTTAATACTGAATGGTACACTACAGTTTGTTTGCCTCAAGTTCTCCAAAATGTTCGCGAAAAACGTCCAAGAGGAAGGATCATCTTGCATCAAGATAACACTCGGGCGCACAGTGCTGCTCGAACGACTGAGTATTTGATTGCCCAAAACATTGAAATAATGGGTCATTCGCCGTATAGTCCAGACCTAGCACCTAATGATTTCTTTTCTTTCTGCCTGTAAAGAATAAGTTACGGGGTTTACGTTTTACATCCGCCGAAGAAGCGGTTGACGCGTTTGAAAATGAAATCAATAATCTAAAGCGGGAAGATTGGAGAAAATGTTTTGAAAATTGGTTTTCACGGATGCAAAAATGCATTGACTATGGAGGGGAATACTTTGAAAAATTATAAATAAATTTGTTTTGTCAATAAATTGTGTATTACTTTACTAGGCTCAGCAGAAAGAGAACAGCCCTCGTAGAAGGTTGAAACACGTAAATTACATTGTATTTACATTCTGTAAATAACTAACTTGATAACAACATCGAGTGATAAGTGATAAATAAACAAACAATAAACTTATTTTACTTACATTGCGTTAGACAGTGGAAAGATATATGCTATCGTATTTGTTTAGAATATTACAAAACTGACGAATTTTCGGGTTGTCACAAAACAGTTAGAATTTTAGATGCATTTGGCTGTGTCTTAGGACAGCATAAATAACACTAATAAATCACCAACATGTAATTTTTATTCGTTTTAAGCATATAAATGTAAAATGCTATACATTACAAAACCCCTTCCTAAATAAAGGCTACTAAGTGCAAGACAATCCAGTAGCTTGTTCTAAAATTTCCAATACAGCATTGTGGATAGCAGCCGTAGAAACACAGCTCTTGGGAGCAACAAGAAGAACTCCCTCAGAATCTTAGAACACTGTTGCCATTATCTTTCCAGACGATGAAGTCACACGGAACTTTCGTTGGGGTGGGGTACCACGATACCGCCATTTCTTACTCTGCCGTTTTTACTCTGGATCAAAGTGATGAACCTAGGTTCCACTTAGAGTTACAAATCTTGCCAAAGATCTATTGAAATCTATGTCCATTAATCTCAAATAGCTCACAGCTGTGAGAAACCTGGCCCGCTTCTCATCAGGTGACAACCTTTTTGGAATCTATCGTGCGCATACTTTTTTCAGGCCCAATTACTCGTGCAAAATTTTCTCAATGCTTCCAACGAAAAGGTCACATATCTCACGAATATATTTGACCGTAACTCTTCGATCACTCAGTACCATATGCTGGACCAAATCAATATTTTCTTGAGTGACAACACTTTTTGGTGGTCCAGCACCTGCTGCATGTTGCCGCGAGTTCCTTCCTAATTTGAAATCTCGGCACCAATTCTTTATTACTTGATATGACGGGGTAGCATCACCCAACACTCGGGACATGTCGTTATAAATTACTTGCGGCGATAAACCCTTCTTAAAAGGTATTTTACCACAGCTTTTGTCTCGAATTTTTCCATGTCAACAAAATCACCAGCACCACAGTAATATTAAATGTATAACTTCCATAAGCAAGAAGACAGGCACCTCCACCTTGGCATATCATTGACAGCCCTTTCGTCCCACTGCTGGACATCGGCCTCTACTCTGCCGTGTGTTTCTCCTTAGCCGGTTTGGGAAATTGTGTGTGGTTTGTTGCAAACAAGATGTTTATAAGTCTGCATAGTACTGCTTAGGTTTCGAACCAAGCCAGAAACGACGCTTTACTCAGAAAGCGAGCGCTCTACCGACTGAGCTACCACCACACTTTGGCATATATGTATTAATGTCAATAACTTTCGTTTCTAGCAAAAAACATATTCATTTGTCGGTCAATGCCTTCTATGTCCGCTATGCAATTCTACAGTTTTCAATTTAGACCCACCAAATTTGATATACTAGCTTAGCTACTCTAACTTATACCGTAGATTTTAAGAAGGGGTGGGAGCCCCTGGACAATGCGCCCTGATACAATATTTTGCGAGAAAAGGTTCCATTTCCTACTTTTTTATATTGAATTTGAATTTAATACTCTTTGTTAACTATTCATGCTGACGAATATGCAGATGTATTGGTTGTAAAAACAACTGCTGAGAGATCTAGCACAATGAAAACAGTAGTTGTTGATGAGGACACTGATTTGTTAGTATTGCTTTGCTTTAATGCAAAAATTAAAAATTTTGATATCATATTCAAGAAGCAAAAAATAGTTCAGTGAAAAAAAAACAAGATTATGGAACATCAAAGGCTTTTCCCAAAAAATATTGGATGGGATCGCCTTGACCCTGAGCTCCGGCTTCTAAAAATCTACGGTCTAAGTTAGAGTAGCATGAGATAATATACCAAATTTGGTAGTCTAAATTGAAAACTATACAATTGCATAGCGGACAAACAAAAAACCATTGATATTGAACAGTATTAGTACTACTTCCAGTAGATACTTCTTGTTATGTTTGATATCAGTGGAAAGGAAATTTCAAGGGATTAATAAAGGTATAGTGTATGATTTCACTAACTGTAAAGAGGAAGTTAGTATTTCAATAAATAACAGTGAAAGTGACTTATTAGGAGGCCGTTTTGAAAAAAATGGCGTCTTTCCGCCAATCATATTTTGGTAGACTTACGTTATTATATTTATGACATTTTTCAAGAGTGAATGCCGTTGGTTGCATGTTTGTACTAATTATTTCCAGGTTTTACCAATTTTTTAATACACTCGAATACCTACTTCACTCTGAAATGATTTTGCTTCAGTTGCTCAAACAAAAAATAATCCAAGCTGAAAAGGTTATGGAAACAATTTACTCAATGTATTGATGTATGATTCTAATGAAACAGAATCTGCCCCTGCTCTTCAAAAATCATTGAATTTCACCTATTTTTTTTAAAGAAAACTCGTCATTTCATCACTTCTTTTATTTATAACAGACGAATTTATTTTTTTATGTTGCAAATATAAAACTTGGTTTGTTTTTAATATTAAGTTATTAGTATATAAATTAATGATCTTATATTAGCTACTTATATTTTGTGTTACTTAATTCACTTATTTCTTCCGAATCGTCCTATCTAATCATTGTTCGTCGGAAATAGCAAGTTATATCACTTTCGGATTTAAACAGGAAACGCGTTACGTGTTCCTTACTTTAAAAAAATAAATATTAGAACTATCCAGCACTTTAACACCAGATCTAACGAGCAGAAGATACGATTAAACTATCAAAATAAGTGAACTGTGCTCTTGTAAACGCGTATATCAATACATTAATTGTAAATGTATCCTACTAAATATCTCATAATATACTCTATATATTCTCGAAAATGCTGGGAAACATTGCACACGTGTGAAAGATCGATATTCGCGTCGAAAAATCTTTTCAAATTACAAAAAAGTTTAAATTTACAATATTAAAGCGATTTAAATATAAATGTACGAGTATATTTATAATCTACATACAGTCTATGCCTATTGTTACAAATTTATATTTGAAATGAAAAACCTGTGAACAATCCATAGGTAGCAAAAGTTAGGATTCAGAAAATTATATTAACAGACACCAAACTGGTCTTGAGATACTTATACACAAACATAAGGTTGCAGGTGTATCATAAAACAAAAGTTTTACGAAGAAAAACTTGGAAACGGCACAACAGCAGCATTTTCTTTTGTTGTTCCTAACTCACGAGATCCATAAGGGTAAAAACTTCAGAAAAGCCAGTTTTGTAACGTGCCGACACCAACAAACAAGTTCGTTTTTGTAGACGTACTTTTGTTAACTTTTTGCGATCTGTTGCTTTTCTTTTTGCTAGCGACCTTCTTTAATTAATAATGAAGGGGCCGATTCGATTAGCTTCGCCAGCTTTAAACTTCAAACAAGCGCGGTAACATGAGACCAAGTTTTCTCCGATAATAATTCTTTTTCTTTTACAACTCGCCAAGTTGAACATAGGCAAAAGTTTTTGTATTTTAATATCCTGCATGTGACGTCAGTAACACCAAAACAATTTTTGGAGTATTTTTAATAATGTACGTATTTTCGGCAATTTTACGTTATTTTCCTTTAAAACAAAGTCTATATGCAATACTAATAATTACGTGAAACAAAAATACACGTAAATAACTAAAGAAAATTTAATTCTGTAATACATCGTAATAAACCGAAAATTTTCATTATGATTTCTCTTGGGAAATATGTTGATTACTGGCCATATTAACTTTTCACAAGTTGTACCTACTTGTAACGACTTTATGACAGTCTAATTATACAGGGAACGCTAACAAATTATAAGTAATCAGCCAATCAAGGGATATATATATATATATATATATATATATATATATATCACGCGTACCTAATACATTTTTTACAAAAAAGTGTAATTTTAACATGGGGAAATATTTGCAAATTAAATTCCTATAAACGTGTTACTGATTTCATCGTTCACGTTTAGAACATTTTCCAATAATTTTACTAAATCAACTTTAAAGTGGTTGTTTATTTTTTATATTATGTATTTTAAATTTAAAAAATAAACAACGACTTTAAATAATTAAATAATTCAATATACATCTTATTTTTATCCTCATGTTAAATTTAGTAATCTAAATTGACAATTTTTAATTTGTCGTAAAGAATTTCGTACATATATCCTCGGTTTCAGTTTAGCAGTCTAAGTGAATTGTTATTGATTTAACATTAAATAATTTTGTACATTGAGGGGTGGTTAAACCTTCTACAGGTGAACTTAATTTCCTACCTTTACTGTAAAATATTACACTCCAGTAAAAAGGTCTCATTTTCTATCGAGGGGTGTACATCTTAACAATTTTGACGCTTGCAATTTTCATTCATTAGTAGCACGTATGTGTCCGAACCATGTGAGGCCGCTTCTTGAATTCTTTATTGCCATTTTCTTGATGATCTTCCTATTTTCCTATGTTCTACCGGGACCTATGGCATAATTCTCTTCGGTCATCTTTTTTGTTAATGTGTGGAAGGACCCTTCAAAAGCGTCCCCATGCGAAGAGATACTCCATAGCACGGGAGACTGAGATTTTTACCGCACTAAAACCCCTCTCCTCTTTTCAATCGCCTCGTTACTACTTTTCGCATTACTTCGAGGTGCGATTGTCTTGATATTAATGTCCACGTTGTCTTTCTCTATCCTCCTTCTCTTTTGTCTCCGACGCCTTTATAATGTAGATTTCTATATCGTTCCACTTTTCCTCGTTCTCCAGCATTATTGTTATGATTCTTTCTATTATCACGTCCCTGATGAGGCTTTCCCGTTCTTCCTACCATTTTGTGCATGCTATCATCATATGTTCGGGACTGTCTTCTATCCCCCAATATGGGCAGTTGGGGGAGTCATTTTTTTCTATTTTATATAAACAGTTTCTACAACAACCTTGACAAGTGAGGGACTGTATTAAGAAGTACCCGATTTGACCGTGTTTCCTTTCCACCTTTATTATTTTCTTCCCATAGCCTTTACCACTTTCTAATTGTCTCTGTCCTTTTTACGTTTTTACTGCTTCCATTGTTATATATCTGAATTCGTTCTCCTATTATCGGTATTGTTCGTTTCTTATTCTCTCCAGCTTCCTTTGTCCTTGTCCTTTGTGGCAAGATTCTTGGGAGCGCTGCTACGGCTTTCTGGGCTTTTTCGGCTGCATAGTTTATATGCTGTTCAAAGTTTATTCTTTTGTTGAGGGCCAGATATTTAAGGGTCTTTTTTGGCTGTATTTTTATTTCTTTCTATTTTCGGCCTTTATTGACTACACTACTGAACTATAACATAATACTGGCTCCACTAAGAATTTACCTATGTATTTCTTTATTAAATGTGATACATTTTTTATCCCACCCAACTGGGTTAAAGCACCCTAGCACTCTTTCGCTGTGTTCATTTCTACTTTTAATTTCAACAGCGCCCAAACCGTCTTTAGTTATCGGGGCGACTAAATATTTAAATTGGCCTACTTGTTTTCGGACATGATATAATTCATCAAAATTTAAAAACTTGCATCGGATTTAGTAGCTCGGAATTCTATCTCGTTCACATTAATCTTTAGACGCCATCTCGCATACGCTTGATATAGTCTGCGGATTATAATCTCCAAGTCACCGGCGCCGGTAACTCGGATAGGTTGGCTGTATGCCTTTTACGCAGCTGTCCCGGGTTCGAATCCGGACGCCGAGGTTGGTGGTTTTTTTCTGAGCGATAAAAAACGATAAAACGGCCCTTCTTCTCGGATAGGAAGTAAAATCATCGGCCCGGTGTCCATGTGTTGTTGGGCACGTCAAAAGAGCCCTCAAACAGGCTAAATTTCCAAGTGTGGTAGGATCGCTCCCTGGCGTCGGTGGTTAGCCATAGTAGCAGAAATAGGCCGACGTTAAATAAAAACAAACAAACAAACAAACTCCAAGTCAAAAGCACCCTGTGCAATGACCACTTGATCGTCCGCAAAACTAAATAGACTGTGTTCACCAGGGGATATGCACATGCCGTGACAGCTTATTCTCCAAAGGACCCATGCACACTATATAGCTATTGAATAACAGGGTTGATAAGCTACATCCCTGTCGTAGGCCCTTTGGAGGGATATAGGACTCGTGACAGGGTTTCGTTTTGTTTAACATATGATTCACTATTATAATATAATACTTTGATCACGTTTATTACTTATCTAGCTAGCTCAAATTTGCTAATGCTTCCCAGAGCTTCATACGAAGTATAATGTTGTAAGCTTTTTCTAAGTCTATAAACGCCAAATGGATCTCTCTGCCTATGTTTCGTCGTTTCTCTGTTAATTGTCTTAATTTAGAATATTGTAATCCTCATTACAGTACTATTTCCAGATCTTAAATTACAGTTTAATTTATACTGAAATATATTTATTTCTGAATAGGTGCGTTCGCAGGTTACAATTCTCGAATTTAAGCGCTTCACGTAAATGTCGTTTAGATTGCTTGACAAACCTAAATAGATTATTCATAAGTTCCTTAATGATGTTTAATAGGTAGTTACCATTTGAAGATATCTAGATATTAGAGCGTTGAATTTTTGTTTTCAAATCGCAGAAACAACATATTCAACGGATTCATTCATACACTCAAGTGAATGATAGGATAACAGAAAGATATGGCAACTGTATCCTAACTTAAATGCTGAACATGTGCAACTTAGTTTCTAGAAATTATGTATGCAGAAATTAAAACATTGATATTAGACATAAGATTTGAAAGCACACGCTTTGATCTAAAGGAGATCATATCATCGCATATGTATTTTTGTTGAGCAAGATCTACGACGCAGTTTTCCAAGCATC
Organism: Limonius californicus; assembly: GCA_014611495.1. Classification (NCBI taxonomy): domain Eukaryota; kingdom Metazoa; phylum Arthropoda; class Insecta; order Coleoptera; family Elateridae; genus Limonius; species Limonius californicus. Next base: position 9,862 of record JABXWE010006403.1, on the reverse strand, counting down.
TCTCAGCAGTGCAGCCATCATTGGCTTATTGTACACCGTAACTGTATATTCTGCCTACCTACGATACCAACTGCAGTAGTAATTTTTAACATGTCACACATCGAAGTGGCACGTCACTTGCGCCTTTACTTCTTATCCGACAGAAGGCCCACTTTCAGATTTTTCCCCGATAAACAAATGTACCTGTCTGAACCAGGATCGAATTCGCGTCCTTTGGATCTTTAGGATATGTTCCCATACGATATAAAATTATCACCTTTGCTATGGCACTACCGTTCGCTAGTTCAAGTGTGCAAATCAACCAGATATTTTTTTAGACGGGTAATGCAATTGGGTGAGTGATATCTCATCTTCAGAACAGCTATCAATTCACTACCTGTTAAACATTATCAGAGAACTTTATTTTACAAACAGTGACAATCCATGAATTGTATACAGAGAATAACTCTCTTTCGCTTAGTTTACTTTAAACTATTAAGCAGCAAAGTATGAACAATCAAACTTAATAATTTCTAGAAGGTGTGACGTTTTTATGTACCTATGTATGTTGCTGTTTTAATAAAAAGTAATCGCAATGCAAAAAGACCAGAGTAGGATAAAAGTGAAAACCATACCTGCCAAGTTGCCGAGGCTATCTACACCGTAAAATCAGCTTAGCTAGAAAATGATGCTGTGTCGCAACTTAGGGTTTTCATTTTAATCCTTCTCTGGTATTTTATTTTACCATAGTTAAGCATTTTACAAAAATTGTTATGAACGAAATTTAAACATCACCGTACATGTAAATCAGGTTCACAAGAATAATCATTAATTATAAATTGTAGAAGAAGTTTATTTATCGTGACTGGCTAATATCAATGCGAGGGAACACACAACTACTTAGATAAGAGTATCGTGGGGTACACTGCTTAAATAACAAATTTCAAGCAAACAGCATAACTGCTGCACACACAGTCAATGTTCAATTATATATACAGCACCATTACTACTTTTAATATTAAATTAGAAACGCGCAACCCTAACTATGAATTAGAAATACACAGCTCGATAATTAACTAGGCACACATGGCGCCATTTCTGAGCACAAAGCACCCATAATAAATTACGAAGATACAACTGTCACAATAAAGCACACAGCTATTTCGGGACACACAGCACTTGATTCCGAAAGACATTCTATGCATGGCCATTAAAGAATTTTCGTTTTATACTATCTAATCCCAGCTAACTTTTGGGGAAAGGAACCATACGTATTCAAAATGTAATATAATAAGTGATTAGCAAAGCTTTAGAATTCGTTCATCTGCACAACAATATTAACATAATTGCAATTATTTTTAACAACTCCGAAATAGCGTGCTATTCCCCCATCCCTATCCTCCAGCATCCCCCCCTAATTTATTAACTAATTGACCTCAGCTGTTGCAGTTCTAACTGCAATTAGAATTTGAATCCATGCCGACTGGTTGTCAACCTACTCGACTATATGGTCACTGATTATGAAAGTTATTTTATAATTTTGTATATTTTTATATATTTTTCCATAATCATTGAATGTTAATCAATTAAAAATGTAATTAAAACAGTTGCTGTTAGTGCAAAGTTTCTAAAATACTTTCGGTTTATAGAAAAGACAACACTGCAAGTAAATAATGAAATAATCAAGCAATGTCCTTCCAACCCGTTCACATCAAACAACAAAATTTAATTGACACAAGATGTCAATTACAGATGTAATTTAAAATGGTATAACAACGTCTATTAAATAAGTATATTATAAAACTCGCGTTCATTGAAAGCAACAAAATTGAAATTTCACCCCATATTTGCACAGATTAAAGCGGAAATTGTTTCCTAACAAATTTCCTAAACACATTTTGCATCCTTCGTGAAGATTTAAGAAATTACTACAAACAGTTAACACGATTTATTAGACGATTAATTCCACATATACCTACTCTTTGCTTACACTGAACCGTAATTTATTTTACGATACCCCAACTTTGATAAAAGATCATTATGAAACAAATTAAGAATTACTGAAAACCAGCTCACGGTGAATTTGCTTTGAAAGGGCTAAGTATAGCAGTGGAAGGCAAGCATTAATTTATTTTCCTTTGTCGAAAATTTTCTTTTTAATGTTATATCCGGCTTAATAAGTTCAGATACTTTGTGGTGAAAGAAAACGTCTGAAGATATTAAATGTGGCGACTTCATAGGCTGCTTTTCGACCCTTGTTACCTTTTGTGTCAGCGGGAATGAGAATTATTGTACGCACAGGTTACAATCTGTTCCACTTTCTAAACCACAACAATCTGTTTAGTTAGGCAAAATTTATTAAGCCCCAATGTATTAGCGACGTTCCAACATTATTTGCAGGACTACTGAAACGGGAAGTAAGTGTTTAGATTTTTTATTTTGAAAATCGTCATCATCCTAGCTTTTATAATGTATAAAGTTTATTATTATGCATAAAAACTGTATAAAAACATTATTAATTAAATGTAGATGTTTTAAATGTGTGAACAAATTATTTTACTTATTATAAGCAATGTTTTAGGTACGCCATTCTTGCTAATTGCGCATGTTTGAACCTATACTACATATAATAAAAAATAATATTCGCATTTTAAACCTGTTGAAGGAATAACAAAACATATTACATTAACAAATAGAATAGCATTGAAGTATTAAAAAGTAGAAAAATATAACAGTTAATTCCGGGCGACATGATTAAATAGAATGGGGCAAGAATTCTGTATCTCCCATACCATAGGTAAATGAACACTGTTTATTTGCCTATGCCCATACTGTTATATTACTTATATGGAAATATTAAATACGTCCCAAACTATTACGCCTACCCTCGCGTTACCCAAACAGAAAATGAAGGTCTCTAAGTAAAAGGAAGATGCGGATATGCTCGTTTACTGATCTAGCAGCGAAAACAGATTATTATTCGATAAGGAATTTTACAAATGTAGACACAAACGTATCTGCATCTTTCTTTTACTTAGGGATCTTCATCTCCTGTTTCGATAACTTGTGGATAGGCGAAATAGTTGGGGAGTATTTCAAATTCGTATATAAGTAATGTAACAGAAAGGAAATGGACGGTATTCTTGCTGTCCTATTCTATTTATTACTGTAGCCCGGAATTAACTGTGGACAGACTGTAGCCTATTACACCATACAAATCTAAGTTATACTAGTCGCATTCAACTATATCTTAATTGTAAAATATGTACTTTTATAGACAGTGGAGGTGTTTTATAAATCTGAGGATTTATTGTTTCTCTTGTAACGCCCCGTTGTTCTTCATTTTTTGGGATCATTGAGCATATGCCCTTTGCGATTATGCTAGTGAAAAGTGGCATGCAGAATTAAGCAGTTCTATTGCCGTTACTGTTCGATGATTCTTTTTTGTCTTCCTTTTTAAATAGTACTATGGTGATATCTGTCTTCCATTAGGTTGGCGTTTTTTCCTGATTTTGTTAATTCCTTGACAATAGGTTCCTCACAGTATTTCATGAGTTTGTTGGCTATTTTTCATCTCTTGATGTCTTTCTATTGTTTAGTTTTGATATTCTACTTCTACTCTGTTTTGCTGTCATTGTTACTATTTTTCCCCTTGTTCTCTTACCCCTCTTTTTCCTTCTCTTGGTCTTCGAAGTCAGTGTTGTCGTAGATTATCTTTAGGTTACCTCATCTTCTGTCGTTATGAGAATTTTCCTTCCACTTTTTTTCTCCTACATGTGGTGTTCGACGAATGCACTAAATATTTAACAGTATTAGTTGTTTATGGTGCAAATTCTTCTATTTGCATGGTTTCGCATTAGTACTATATACTAGTTCTCATCAGCCTCGGGTTTGTTTGCTCTTGGAATCTGGATAGACTTTCTTCTTTTCATTTGTGATTCATTGTACTTTTGGGATGGATCAGGGTTTGGTGGTTGTTTTTGCATTTAGATTTACTGTATTCTTCTCTATCTCTTCTTCCACTGCTTTGTCTATGTTATTCTGGTTCCAACTATCAACTTATCAGCCTTAGTAGTTGGGTTGATTGTAATATGTCGGTAGGCGGTTTGCATAAAGCACTCGTGCGCTTCCGTGTCCACTGATTAGTTGTTAAATTTTTTACCTGTGTGGGTTTTTCGTGGTTGGTGTATCAGATGTTCTTATTTTGTAAAATAGTAGATTGTGGTCTAAGCCTATGTTTGCTGAGATTAATTTTGTGTCATGTAACATGTGCATAGAGCGTATGGCTCTCTCTATTGGTGATAATGTAGTCTATAACGAATTGATTATTGTTACTGTCTGTGAAAGTGAACTTATGTTGCTATATATGGTTGAAGAAGCTGTTACTGATTCTGAGCTCGTTAATGACACTGAGTTGAACTAGCATCACTACTCTGGAATTTGATTTTTTTCGTTGAACCTTTGCTGCATACCGTCTACTGCTCCGTTTCCACTTCTGGCGTTTAGATAATCTAAAAGTACGACTGCGTCGTGGTTTGGTATTTTGTCGAGTGGTAATTGTATTTGTTGGTAGAATTTGGCGGTATCTTGTTCCGGCATCAGGTGCGTACACTGGGTATGTTAGTTATTAGAAGCGTCACCTTCAGTATGTAATCATTTCAATATTCTGAGTATCGATGTCTTGTTAGTATTTATCTTTGATGAGCAGGTCTACCCTTGACTTTCAGCTGTAAATTATAATGTATTTTCGGTACCTTCGTCTCTTTTCTTCATTTTTAATGTGGTACATATGTCTATGTTATGCCTTTCCAATTCCTTGTGGTTAGAGGATCTTAAGTTCCAACGTTATATTTTTAGGCGGTTCATTTTCGACCTACCAAACCAAAATAAAAAGAATGAATACTCGATCGAATTAAACCAAATAATATCAGGGATTGCTATTTAAGAAAAGGTTGCAAAAACAATTGTCAATTAATGTTTTTTCATCGGTATATAGATAAGAATTTTATGAAAACATATATTTGAACTTTTTTTTTACAGGCCTCAAACTTTTCCTGTATGAGACCGGGCATTTCTGCCTCCCTCCAATTCCTTAACTATCCGTTGGTCATTCAAAATAACATTTGTATATCCTAAATGTATTCTAATTTTAATAAATATTGTTATTAAATTCAAAACTCCGATATTTTTAGAATTTCGTACATGATATAATTACTCATCAAATAAAATAAAATTCTTTCAAATATGCATAATTATAACTTATATTTAAAATTCAAGGATTGTATAAATTATTTCAATGATTAAAACTGAATCCTTACTTAAGTATCTAATATCAGTTTGCAATTCGAATCACTAAGACTTACAGCTTGTGTTTGGTTTTGCTAAAAACACTACGAAATTTATATGTCCCGCAAACCATACATCAGCGTTAATCTTTAATCGTCCTTTTATTCCAGAAACACGGATTTTCTCTGGGTTTTTTTGTATTTTTGTCTGACAATGACATTAATTGCAGGGTTTTATATAAATTAGATAACGACCAAACGTGAGTGTTTAAGCTAATTTAGTTTTTATCGGAAACGTTGCTGTGTGGCCATTAAATATCGAAACTTAATCCACGTAAAGCTCAAAAGTCTTTAATTGGTCTGTTCAGAACACGAATTAATTAAAGCTTAAATTAAATTTATCTCTTTTAATCTCCCATTCGGCCTTGTGTTCTAATAACTGTGATATTAAGGCCTGCATTTCTTAATTAAATCCCTATTTCCCTGCCGTTCCTAAACGGCTGTATTAGTTCATACTTCACATTCAAATTATATGGCTAATAATATTACTAACCGTTTCTTATGTTTGTTGCAGGATTAATCACCACTACTTCCCGGCGCTTAGATAGAGAAAATCAGGATGAACACATTTTGGAAGTAAGTGTCGCTTTTTACCTACCTACTACAATTTTCTAAATTCGTTGAGGTTCATAGAATTTTATCGCAGGCACAAATGGAAAGGAATTTTTCCTAACCTTAAGTTCTGGAGAGTACTTGGTAATCTCTTGGCACAATAAAAGGTAGAAATGGCTCTCTTAACGTGTTTACCGATAATAGTTGAAAAAAGTTACTCGTATTAAACAATGAATTTCAAGGCATGTACTGTACAATTATTAATTTCAACACCAAGTTGTAGAAAGCCTACAAAGATCATTAATTTTACTGTAACGAACGCGTATATTAAATTGTCGAATTATTTCAAGGGGATGCTAAAACGCTTTTGTTCAGATACCAACATCTATCTCAGTAAAGAAAAGCCGTCCAACATTAAGGACACGGAAATGGGAAACGCATGTTGATGAAAGCAATTTAAATGGTCATTACATCCCATCACTTAACACATTAATTAGTAATCCTTTGTAACACCCGACAGTGACATGAAATTTGCATAGCCTGACTGCTCCATTAAGAACTTAATTTACCATATGGTAGTTAGTGGTTCACATAATGATTTTATTTAAAAAAATATCTTCGTATTATAAGCAGAACGATCTCCTTTAATACCCAATTTTAAAGTAAACTTGAGTTATCAAAAACTTCTTTGTACTTTTGAATGCTAATTATTTTTACTCGGATGAGTTTGATCCGCTCCTTGCTCTTTTCAGGAACCAACGATAAATTATTTAATTATTTCTAATTGAAGAAAATCAATAAACAAGAAACAAAATCAGAACGTTCTCAAAATAAATAACAGCCTTATAAGAGATCGCAAATTTGTGTTGAACGACCTGTTTTTAGGTAAAGGAAACATTCAATTTGTCTTGGAATAGCGTATCGGGAAGCGTTCTTATGATTTTAAAAATGCACTATTCAAAAACGATATTTTACCTTTCTCTTCCTACTTCGATATTCCCTATTTCTAAAATTTGTAGAGTATTACCATGTCTTTTTTGTCCAAAACATTGACTTCGGAAAAACCACTGTTTAGAGTCTGGTAAATTATTTTAACTTTATAAATCTGAAAGAGTTCAACTTAATAATAACTAATAACTAATAACTTTGTAAATATCCGTATATTGTTATTGTTAAATTTTTTAGATGGAGGTAGCATTATTTTACTTTAACCAGAGTCTAGGGGCGTAAACCATTTACCCCTCATTGGAGCAGTTTTCATGCACTTATTCACTATAGCTATAGCTAACAGGTGGAAAAGACACATCGACATACTGCATCAAGGAAATAATACTTATGACACTATCATAAAAAGAAAACAAGACTTTGAGGAAGAGGAGAAAGTATACGTAATACTAAGATCAGAATTTGATAAAACAGTACAAGACTTGAAAGAATGAAAGGCATCAGGAATAGACGAAACTTCAACTGAGATAATTATATGTGTAGTTGAATATACGTCTCTTTCAACTGATACGAGGGCACCCTTTTAAGTTTTTACAAAAACTAGAAAAGAAAAATTTTCTTTTGAAACAAACTTGTATTGCTTTTCAAAATATTCGACTTTAAGATTTATACAGTTTTGCATGCGTTCAAACCAATTGTCGAAACATTTTTTCCACTCTGAAGTTGGTATCACAAAAACATGGTTTTTGAAAGCTTCAACAGCTTCTTGAGGTGATGACAATCGCTGTCCACGTATTTTTTGTTTGACATTCGGGAACACAAAGAAGTCGTTAGGCGATAAATCAGGTGAATACGGGCAATCAGATATTAATTCGATGTTTTTCTTCTTCAAATAATCAATAATTGTTTGACGTACTGTGTGAGAGCTGGCATTGTCATGATGAAGAATGGTGCGACGTTTTCGATTGTTTTTCCTGATTTCGTCGATGACTTCTAGCTAACAAATTGTTGTATACCATTCAGCGTTAACTGTTTTTCGATCCTCTAAAGGAATGGTTGCGACATGTCCAGTACAACCGAAGAAACAAGCGATCATTTCTTGGAAGTTCTTCGTGAACGAACAACTTTCGTGAGATTCGGTTCATCTTGGAACACTCAAACAGTGGATTGTTACTTAGTTTCCGGTTCATACGAATATATCCAAGTTTTGTCACCTGTTATGATGTTTTTTTGCAGTTCCTCGGTCGAATTTTTTGAGCATTTTTCCTTATACCAGTTAACACAAGCCTTTTTTTGACCTTCGGCCAAATTATGCGAAATCCATCGGGAACAGATCTTGTTCACAGCTAAATATTCGTGCAAAATCGAATGTACTGCAGTCTTTGATATGCCTAAGAATGTCTCTATCTCACTGTAAGTCACATGCCGATCTTCTTCAATCATGTTGCGCACAGTATCGATATTTTTTGAAATAACACCCGATTTTGGTCGACCTTCACGAAATTCATTACTGACGGACGCACGACCACCACGAAATTCTACAAACCAATTGTAAATAGTCTTTTCTGACGGTGCTTCATTACCAAAAGTTGAACGAAGCGATTCTATGCATTGTTGTGGAATTAGAGCTTTACTAAAATTATAAAAATCATTCAACGAAAACCTTCACCTGAAATTTCTAGTTTTTCACAAAATTGTTTTTTTTAACCGCTCAGTGTAAACAAACTGCTAGGTCAATTTCTAAGCTGCCACTGTTTTTACATTAACAAATGTCAAATTTTACGAAAATAGTAATGACATATCTCAATAACGCCATCTAGTGGTCGTTTGTAAATACTTAAAAGGCTGCCCTCGTAACCATAATGATACCAATACCAAATAAACGTAGACCGTATCAATATGAAAATTACCGAATAATAAATAGGACATCTTACACAACAAAAATAGTCACTCGGATTCTATCCAAAAGGATTGAACAAGAAATATAGACAAACAAAACAAATTCGGATACAGAAAAGAAAACGGCCAAGAGAAGCGATATTAGCTCTAGGGTTAATAACTGAAAAATAATTACGAAGGATGAACAAACTACTTGCTTTCGTAGGCATAGTAAAGGTCTTTAACGATGTATATTGGTCGACACAAGGTGTTCTAAATACTAAAGGCGATTGAAAAAAATACAAAGATGCAAGAAGGTACAAGAACCTATAAAATTATTTACTTTCGTGTATCTAGAAAAGGCCTTTGGCAAGGTAGACCGGCACAATATGGTCCGAATGCTAAAGGCAATTGGAATAATGTATAAAGACTGAAGAATAATACATATACAGGGTGTCCCAAAACTCCTGGGAAGTGGCGCTACCACGTATTCTAGAGGTCAAAAGAAGTCGATTGGACCCAACTTTGTCATATACAAAAATGTACCGTTTGCCCGTGAGAGGAGTTCCACTACTTTCAGTAACGAAAGAAACCCAAAGACAATTGGAGAAGGGTTAAAACACCCCCACCCCCTGATAAATTTGTTCAGAATTTTTTTAAGGATGATGATACGATTCTAGGTTTTTTTTAAGGTGAAGACTTATTCATTAGTTTCATTTCTTGACTCTTGTAAAAACTCCGTAATTCGTATAGTTTCGAAGAAAAAAAATGTTTACTCAAACACTGATAACCGATATTATTATTGCAGGTTTAATTGTATTACAAAATTTAGTTGGCCGTAGACACAAAAATAAAACTTTTTTACAACAAATGTTCAATGTGACCTCCACCTTTATTGATGCAGAGAGGTCAACACGACGTAAAAAATTGAATTTAAAACATCGTCGTTTTCTCGTAGTGCGTTTACACCATTTTGAATTCTGTCCCACAGTTGTTCAGCATTATTAATTTGTACCTCGTATACTTTTGTTTTTAACGCTCCCCATATGAAGAAGTCACAAGGATTTAAATCTGGAGACCGCGGTGGCCATTGAATGGGTGCTTCTTGTCCCCTACCAATCCATCTACCAGCAAATTGTTCATTTAGATATTCTCTTACGTCG